>VMDO01008009.1:0-80294 GCA_007922755.1 Pedetes capensis
GTTAAATGTATATCCTATTTGAAAAAAACTGTATGTATGTGTACATATACATATAAGAGTTTGAGAAAATAAAGGCCATGCATTATTTATTTTCATGGTCGAGAAGACTAAATGCCAAAAGATGTCATTTCCTTGCCCTTAAAATTACGTATATAAATCACAATCAAATTCCTAATAGAATTCTTCCTAGAACTGAACAAAATTTGTTTTAATATTCATCTTAGGAGAAAAAGTTGTCTACATACAACCCAAGGTATAACTCTTCATGGTAACATTTTCCTTAGTTGCCAAAATATGCAAATAACCCAAATGTCCATTAGCTAGTGAATGGTAAAACAAAGTTGTTTTATTTGTCAAAGGCAAATATTACTCATCCATAAAAAGAGATGAAATATATATATATATTTATATCAACATGGGAAATTTATATATATATATATATATCAACATGGGAAAATTTCAAAAGTATTATGCAAAGAGCTACCTAGTCCATGAATCTATACAACATTCTGGAAAATGGAAAACTATATAGGGGGAAAAAATCAAATGAGTGGTTGTGTTTGGGGGTGAAGGGAAAAAATTGGCTACAAAGGGGCACAAGAAAATTTGTTTGGGATGGTGGTGGTTATGACTTTATAAGCTTTTCCAAAATTTTAGAACATTAAATTTTGCTGTATATGAATTATATTTAAAAACAAAATGCACATATATCATTAAAAAACAGCTAAAAGTGTTTCCTGGAAAAAAGTTGTTTTTTCTAGTCCTACAAGATATTAAAATATACTTTAATTAATTGATTAATTAATTATCATTTGATTAATTTAATTATTTGAATTATTGTTTTATTATTTAAATTATTAATTTAATAATTAATTAGTGTGATTTTAGTTAAAATGTAAAAGCAAAAGAGTTAAGGTAGTGCCTCATTTACAGGAGGACAGACAAATCATTAGAACAAAAATAACACAAAATCTGCCTGATCTACATGGTAAGTAGATGTATTCTGAAGGATGCCTCACCACAATAATGAAGAAGAGAAATATTCTTCAGCAAATCATTACAGAATACTAAGTGGAGAATAATTTTTCCATTTAGATTTATGTTGTTGCTGTTGTTAGATGCCTTCAAGTTGGTATCCGACTCATAGCGACCCTACATACAACAGGTGAAACACTACTGTCAGTGCTTCTCTGCTACTCATAGGGTTTTCAATGGCAGCTTGATTTTTGGGAGTGGGTAGCCAGGTCCTTCTCCCAAGCCTACAGCACTTGGTGTTCCTAGGCGGTCTCCCATCCAAGTACTAAGCAGGCCTGAACCTGCTTAGCTTCTGAGATCTGACAGGATTGGATGCCATGGGGCTATGGCTGCAGGCACATTTAGATTTATACCTCATGCCAAACAAATAAAATTTCAGGTGGATTGTTAAATAGTCAGCATAAAATCTTAAAAATTAAATCACTTGCCAAAATTCTGAGAAATTTAGAAATACTATAAATTACAAAAATTCATCCAGTGTCTAACAATATATATTCTCATCAAATAAAAAGAAGAACAATGAGTAGCAGATATTCTTAACAAATTTAGCAAAAAGAGCTGTATGTTTTCTACCCTATAATACAATGTAATTAGTAAGACAATATTAAAACACTGTAACAGATAGCTGGGCAAAACAATCACACTAGCTACCAATAAACAAATATAACTAGTAAACCAAACTTATGGAAAAAATTAATGTAAAAATGTACATTATTCCGATCATGATATGCTGTCCTCAAGTGAGAGTGAAATTAATGAGCTCTTTTTTAGTTGTTGATAATAAAATTTGTACATCATATTTACAAAGGCATATCTGAAAAAGAAAAGTATCCCCTGCTATATTCACTTTTTACCTGAATTATTTCAAGTAATGAAAAATAGTATTCACATGAAGATATTCATTGTAGCATTATTTATATGACAGAGAAACTAAAATCAACTTGAGTGTTAACTCTTATAGTAGAATAGTATGCAGTCATTAGCATTTTAGTTAGCAAACTATAAACACCATGGGAAGCAATTGTTCTTAAATGAAACAATCATAATACGAAATTCTTTACATATTATCTACTCTATTTTAAGAGTTGTGTGTAGAGAAAAATAAGAAAATACTGCTTAAAGACAATAGCAAATGTTTAAAACAGTTCACACTGTGCCAGGCACTCTTCCAAGTCTTTCTTTATGTTAGCTCATTGACCCCTCAAAACAGCATGATTTCCATTTTATCAATTAGGAAGTTGCAGAGAGAGTAAGTAACTTGCCCAAGGTCACACAGTGCAATTGCTGGAATTTCAATGCACCTGTCTCCTACATTATATTACCTCAATAGTAAAGTATCTGACACAGTAAATGTAGTTGTGTTAGGCTGTATTTGAGTTAAAATACTACCTGTGACTTTTATTTTCCAATCTTTCTGTAATGTTCTTAATTAAATAGGCACATTAAAAAATATTTGAGGGAGAGACATTTAAAGGCCTCCTGGGAAGAGAAAGAACACATGAAGGAGAATGAAGGAATCACAACCACCAGTCGGCTGAAGGAAACCAGCCTGTATGTTGCCCATCAGCTATAAAAGTCAAGGTTCCGTCAGTGCTAACCTGATTATCAAAGGCTAGCGTGCAGCCTGTGTGAGTGCATAGGGGGTGAGCATTCCTGGTTTTTGTGTGGATCTCGCTCTAAAGCTAAGAGTCAGTGGAACATTCCAGTGTATCCTGTGACATCACACAGTGGTTGTAATGCAATTGAGTCAAATGTTTGATCTTCTCTGATTGACCTCACTGGGCTCATTTATATCAACACACACATGAAAACAGGCATTCTGCATTGCTGTTCCAGTGCATGGTCATGATTTTGCATCATATAGAAAAAAGTAGAAAAAATATTGGATGTCATTCTATTTTCACAATGAACTCAGTAAGAGGAGGAGGAGGAGGAAGGGGGGGAAGAGGAGAAGGCGATGGTGTTGCCCCAGATTGAAACGAAACAGCTGTGTAGCTATATGACTAAAGTACTTCTTAAGTAGAATGTTGTTGTTGTTAGGTGCCGTCGAGTCGGTATCCAACTCATAGCGACCCTCTGTACAACAGGGGAAACACTATTGTCAGTGCTTCTCTGCTGTTCATAGGGTTTTCAATGGCAGATTGATTTTTGGGAGGGGATTGCCAGGTCCTTCTCCCAAGCCTACAGCTTCTGGTGTTCCCAGGTGGTCTCCCATCCAGGTACTAACCAGGCCTGACCCTGTTTAGCTTCCGAGATCTGACGGGATCAGATGCCACAGGGCTATGGCTGCAGGTATTAAGTAGAATAGTATTGACTAAGATTGTGTAATATATCTCCAGCTATTGAAAAAGAGACAGTGTCAATGCTTTAGGTTGCAATTGGGGAAAAATAAGAATTATAAAAATTGCCTGTATTTTTAAAAACACTACTAGGAAGAAAAGCATTGACTCTGTTACATTGCCATCTAAATATAAAGCATGCTTCTTTTTTTGGCAGAAAGCCAGCAATTCCTATAATAAACGTTACCCTAGAGGATATGTAAGAATAAGCTTAGAAAAACATGAATAAAAGAAATCATAAAGAATTGGAGCTACAGTTGTTGATCATGAGGATTAGGTTTGACAGGAAAACATATCCTTTGGGAATTCCTATTCTTAAAAGCAAATTTTGCTACACCCCATACAATTGTTACAGTATATCTAATACTGAAACCTATTTTTATTGAATTTGGGAAAGGATTTCTAATGTGCTAAAATGTACCCTACAGAAAATGTGACCACAGGATTCCAAACATGCAGCAAAAAATTGGGGAAAGAAAAGAACAAAGAAAAAAGCACTGGAAACTAAACAATGCATGCGCGCGCGCGCGCGCACACACACACACACACACACACAATCTAAAACTTCATAAGCATTGTATAAATAAGCCATCTGGATTCACAGACATTTTCACTTTATCCATATACTAAGTTACAAGAACAAATTTTTGAAATCAGCAAGAAACAGGTGGGCTCAGTGGGACACACCTATAATCCCAGTGACTCAGGAGGCTGAGGCAGGAGGATCGCAAGTTCAAGGCCAAAGGCCACCTGTATAATTTACCAAGACCCTGTCTCAAGATAAAAATTTTAAAAGGGGCTGAGGGTGTTGCCCGGTAGTAGAGCACTTGCAAAGTATGTGTGAGGCCCTGGATTTAACCCCTAAGTACTGCAAGGGGAAAAAAGTAGTAGAAGAAGAAACAGGTATGGCTTAGCATTTTAGTTGCTAAGTAGTTTATAGGACAGGTTTGCAAAGATTATCTTCTTTGTGAATAATTTGATTCACTCCTTCTCTCCTTCAATTTTATTTCAGCATTCCATACAGGTAATTTCTTACTCCAAATACAGATTAAAACTATCTCTAAGTAAAGTGTCTGTTTTCTGATAGACACTGATCTACTCTGAAAACAGGCTATTTCTTGTCTCTTTATTAAGTGTATTGATCTCCTTTGAAGCATTGTCAGTAATCATTATTCTTCACCGTCTGTTTGATATCTTTTTGACTCCTGTTACTACATATATGAAACCAAAATATCCCCATTTTACAAGAATCCCTAGCTGAGTACAGTGGTGCATGCCTGTAATCCCAGTGACTTGGCAGGAGGATCTCAAGTTTGAGGCCAGAGGTACCTGCATAACTTAGCAAGACTCTGTTGCAAGATAAAAATCAAAAAGGATAGGGAGTGCAGTGGTAGATCACTTGCAAAGTACGCACAAGACCCTGTGTTCAACCCCATAGAACCAAAAAAAAAAAAAACCCTCTACCAGTGATTTGATTCTGTGAATGTAATTTCAGCTTTCCCTGTTTCTGACCATTTCACAGAATTGCTCAGATCCTGAAGTCTTTAAGCAACCTTCAAGTTTTCTAAAAGCAACTCACTAGGGAAGAAGGGGGCTGGGATTTAGCTCAGTTGGTAGAGTGCTGCTCTGCAGTCTCTGAGGTCCCAAGTTCGATTCCCAGCACTGCAAAATAGGAGAAGGATGTGGCAACCCACTCCCAAGGCAATCCCAAAACAGCCATTAAAAACCCTATGAGGGTCGCTATGAGTCAGACTCGACTGGATGGCACCTAACAACAACAACAACAACAGGGAAGATGGAGTGTGTCTGCAAGGTGTGTTCCTATGGGTCTGTGAATGATGGGCCAAAACTTGCTGCAACTGGAGAAGCATTGAGGTCCTGATTCAAAAGACTATTTAACAAATTAAGTATATCAGTTAACTTACATTTTACATTTCAGAAACCTTAATCCCAAAGCTTAGTATTTCAAAATCTTCCTAAATTGTAACTGGATTCACTGTTCTTGATATAATAGGGTAAAAATCTCCAGATGCAGAAATAGAAGTTTAGATAGAGTTCATAAATTCATGCCCACAGGAACCAAAAAAGTAACATGAAAATGTATATCCAGCTAGATGCTAAATAAGGTAGGAGATAGGGGATTTCCAAGGCATGTAAAGTACTGGAGAATTCATGCCTCATCTGATGGTCAAGCAAAACACATCCACAGTCAAATCTGTCTCCAGAGGAACACCATTAGCAAGAATTGCCTCCCAATAAACAAACTGAGTATGTCCTCTAATATCCATCCTGGGATGTTTTGACCAGTCTTTTTTTTTTTTTTTTTTTTTTTTTTTTTGGAGACAGAGTCTCACTGTGTATCCCAGGCTGGCCTGCAGCTCTGGAACTCACTATATATGGGGCCAGGCTGGCCTCAAACTTATATCCACCTGCCTCAGCCTCCTGAAGGCTGGGATTGCAAGGTTGTGCCACCACAGTCAACTCCACTTTACTTTAAAAATTAAGCCTAGACCACAAGGAGATACCACTTTACACCCTATGGGATGCCTATTTAAAAAATGAACAATAATAAGTGATGATGAAGATGCAGAGAAATTGGAATCCTTATATACTGCAGATGAGAATGGAAAATGATACAGTTGCTTTGGGAACTAGTTTGGCAGTTCCTCAAAAAGCTAAATGAAGACTTATCATATCACTCAGTAATTTGACAAAGTGTATTCCCAAGAGAATTGAAAACACCTCTGTACGGATATGTGCAATGTTCATAGTAAATGTTTCATAGAAACAATGCAAATGTCCATCAATTGAATGAATAAAAATGTAGCACATCACGATGAAATATTACAATGAAGTATTCAGCCATAAAAGAGGAATGAACTTTTAACATGTGGTACAAATGAAGTAATCTTGAAAACATTATGCCACATTAAAGAAGCTAGATGCAGAAGATCGCATATTGTATGAAATGTCTAGAACAGGCAAATCCATAGAGACAAGATCTAGATTAATGGTAGTGAGGGCAGGATAAAGAGAAGAATGGGAAACGATTGCTAATGGGAGCAGAGATTTTGGGAGACAATGAAGAAAATATTCTAACAGTAGATAATTCTAATGGTTGCAAAGCCCTGTGACTATACTAAACACTAGTGAATTAACTATACTGACTATACTAAACATAGCCATACAAATGATTTCCTTTAAAAAAAAAAAACCAAAAAACTCTTTTAGGTGGCCTTCAACAGAGCTCTAAAAAGCATGAAGACTGAAGGAAGCTGGTGGTCTCCTTGCATCTTTAATTACTAAGGGTGGCAGATAAAACACAAGGTGCTCATTTAAAGCAGAATTTCAAATAACAAAAAAATTTAGCATAAGTGTATCTCTTTCAACATTTGGGATATATTTATACAAAAAAAATTGTTCATGTGCAATTCCAACTTAACTAGTCTCCTGTATTTTTACTTGCTAAAACTGGCAACCCTACCACCAACTCATTCTTCTCTAAATGAGTTCTGAGAGGTGGAGTGGCTTCCTGTTTGGTGGAAACAAGCGTCCTCTTCTTCAGCAAGATAGGCTGGAAAGGAAGCACTGCGTCACTCGCACCTTCGCCTTTCATAAGCACTGTTCTGCATACTGTTCTGCACTGATTAGGGAAAACAGTAACACAATGCACCTAGCCTTCCTGCCTCTCCGTCAAAAAGGAGGCAGGAATACTTTTAGAAATGAGAGTGAACTCAGTCCTAAACGGCAAGGAATTAAATTCTGAGGTTGCCTCGAGAAGGAATCTTCTAGACACAAGTTCCTGCGGTCATGAATGATTCCAGGAGATGTAAAAGGTGTTAAGAGAATCAATCAGCTAAATGTGGTTCATGAATTTAATCATCTTGTTGAGTACTCTGACCTGCAGGTGTTAATTATAAAGCGCTGTGAAAATTATGGCAAATTTCTCTCTTATTAACTAGTTTACATAAATATGTATTTCATAACTAGGAATAGAAATAGTTGAGATTTTGAATTTGCTTTCCTAATATATGTACAGGGCTGGGATTTAGCTCAGTTGGTATAGCACTGCGCTGCAGTCTCTGAGGTCCTGAGTTCAATTCCGAGCACCACAAAAATGGGAGAAGGTCCTGGCAATCCATTCCCAAGGCAATCCCAAAACAGTCAGCCATTGAAAACTCTGTGAGGGTCGCTATGGGTCGGATACCAACTCAACGGCACCTAACAACACCAACAATATATGTGTACTTAACTACTAAGATTAAGGAGAGAGAGACAAGCAGCCAAATTCCAGCTCCAGCCCTACATCTAAAATGCAAGATGGGTGAGGGAGTCATGGGTCAACACAGAGCCCAGACGGGGTCTTCTACCTCCTACCTACACCTTGGGGCAGGAGTGACAGTGGAAGAGTGTGCTGTCACATTCCTGACAGTGCCCAGCAGTGAGTGGTGCATTTCTGTTGAGTGCCAAGTGAGCAAATGGCCAGGCAGTGAGATTAGGGATGTGGGAGAACAGAAATGTGTAAAGAAAGAAGAGGTGCCTTGGCCTGGAGGGATGGGGGTGGGTCTGGACTACTTGCTTTTGATTTAAGGAAGGGCAGGTCCAGGACTCCAGAAACCATTTGCAACTTTCTGTAAAATGTAAGCCATATATTTAATCTATCTTCAGAGCAGTCTCCCAAGCAATTAGTTTAGCTGCAACTTGGGGACCACCGACATAGCTGCCACAGTTTTTCATTAGCCATTAACCAAGCAGTTTTTTCAGGGGGACTTTTTTCCCCTAAACTAACTCAACTTTAGGAATCACTTTCATGGACATTCAACTGGCTCTTCTTGTTTTTCTTTCTCTATCAGAGATTCTGTTTTTGTGATTTCTAACCAAACGACAAAGGACGGCTTGATGTGATTCCATGCCCTTTACCAGGTCTACATATAATTCAGTTTAATCTGTTGAAAGCGGAAGGAAAGTAAGAACGACCTGAGAGATAGGAAAGTGTATCTGTCCCATAGCATACACGCTAAACATTAGCATATCATATTTCAACTCAGAAGACATCCACAATTACTCGTTTCACAGATATTTATGTGTGTTATTAAGCCAGGTGCTAAAATATAGTGATGAGGAGCTCTTGATAAAATACAGCAGGATTTGCATATCAAACTCAGTCACTGGAGAGGACTTTTGAGATTCCCCATAAATTTAAAGTCTCCAGAAAGCTTAAAAAGTATAAATTACTTTTTAACTTCTTGTATTTTACTAAATCAAGGTATGCTGGTGTTAGAATTAATTGAAAATGAAACTTGTGGTAAAATTGATAGCATTTTTATACTCATGTATTTACCTTCTGCATCAATGACAGCCTCAAGGTATTATGTATGCATGGCTGTATATGGATTCATACGTGTATATAAATCCTGTAAATACGTGTGTATATATTTTGGTAATGTTCTGACACATTGTAATTGTTCAATCAGCAGTAAGTGGAAGTCAAAAAATCCAAATATGGAGTCACTTTGTTGTGTAATGAATGACTTTTATAAAGGAAAACAATATTTTAATTGGATTTATAACCTAAAAACTTTTATAAGATAAAATAAAAGGGGTGAAACTTCTATTGTACTTACACACCATAGTGTAAGACTAAGACAGTTCTAAAGAAGGCATTACTTCCTCTTGCATTTAAAAATGACAGTGGAGTGGGACCACAGCCAATCAATTATATGTGAAAGGGCATAAACATAGGAGTTTATATTGATTGTAATTGTATTATAATTGATTGAAAATTATGATTCCTGCATGTTAGATATTATTTGGTAAACTAGATCCCTCCACTAACCAATTATTTCTCAAAAATATAATACAAATGAAAAGTTTACTATGATTTTGTTAAAAGTACATTCCAATTTGTGCTCTTAGGCTATATCAATACAATGTCATTAAAACTGGCTGAAAAATAAGAAATTCAGCTAAACAGAAAAATAACATTTTCAGGCAGTCAGTGTGGAACTACCAAGTGTAGGTGATTATGGCCAGAGATGAATTTTTCATGGTAGTTGGGGTCCTCCAAATGAAGACAAAAATCTCAGTGACATAAATGGCAACATCCAGTTGACACCAAAGTCAGTCTATTTTCCTCCCTTCCTCTTCTCTCCCTTTCTCTCCTCTCTCTCTCTCTCTCTCTCTCTCTCTCTCTCTCTCTCTCTCCCTCTCTCTCCCTCTCTCTCTCCCTCCCTCTCTCTCTCTCTCTCTCTCTCTCTTATCCTTAGGGGCTGAACTCAGGGGCTTGCACATAATTTGTAAGTACTCTATTTTTTTTTTGAGAGAGAGGGTCTCACTAAGTTATGCAATTGACCTCTGGCCTCAAACTTATGATCCTCCTGCCTCCACCTCCTGAGTCGCTGGGATTACAGGCGTGTACCGATGCTCCTGGTCCCAAAAGTTTTTCTAACCTAGAATCAAACTGATTAGGCAAGTCATTGGGTAGGATAAAGAAACTTCCTCCATATTTTGATGGCATAATGTTAACAAGTTTCTGTTTTCTTAAATGTAAGCATTTATCTTTGAAAAATCGGGTAGGAGGCTCTGCTTAAACCTCACTCATGTTGCAGCTTCTGTGAGGAAAAAAGAAAAAGTCCTCCACAAACAGATGCCCAGGGTGATTAAAACCACATATTACATATGAATTAAAACCTCTGACCATTTAGAAGAACAATTACAAAGCTCCTGGGCGAATCAGCATGAAATTCCATCAGTTTTCTGCCTGAGCCCAAACAAAATGCCTCTTTCCATTCCTATACCTCATTAATTTCCAAGCTGGGTTATGAAGGATGATAATATGTAGGTTCTCTGTAGGTTGGCTTTTCTTCTTCCTTTTGTTTTTGAGGAATAAATGGACATTTTACATCCTGGAAATGGATAGTAATTTTGGAGCTCTGCTTAATGCCTTTTTATATCTGATCTTAAGGACACACCCTAGCTTTCCCCCTTGGCCACATAGCAGCATTCTCAAAGCCAATTTTTTGTTCAAAGATAAATTCAGGAAATCCTTTCACATCTGCTGCTTCATACTTCCTGCATAGCTGACCTCTTCTGGAATTATCTCAGAATGGCTTTTAGAGGCTAACATGCACGGAAGGTGAGAGACAGTCTCAGAAGCCAGCCTGCCTCTGGTTACATCCTCAGTCACTCACTTGCTTTTCAAATGACTTTGAATAATTGATTCCTCTCTGAGTTTCAGTTCCATCATCTATAAGAATAACACACATAGTACCAGGCACCTGGTTGTAGGTTAAGTACCATTGAATCAGGCCTGACTCATAGTGCATAGGGTTTCAATGGCTGTTTCAGGATTGTTTTAGGGACTGGATTGCCACATCCTTCTCCCATTTTTGTGGTGCTGGAGATCAAACCTGGGTTCTCAGAAAGTATAGTGAAGCACTCTACCAACTGAGCTAAACCCCAGTCCACCAGGCACCTTGTTGTTATTGTTGTTAGGTGCCATCGAGTCGGTATCTGACTCCTAGCAACCCTCATGGGGTTTTCAATGGCCGATTCTTTCAGGATTGCCTTGGGAGTGGATTGCCAGGTCCTTCTCCCAACCAGGCACCTAGTAAGGCCTTAATAAGTATTAGGAGGAACATTCTGGAAAGCTCTGAAGAGCTCCATATTGATAGAAAAAGCCATGTATTTGAAATCTAAAGAGATTGGTTGTGAGGTATTGGGCGTTATCTAAACATCCTTCAGTACTTACTTTCTCCTAGGTTAAATGGGAAATATAACTGCCTTATGGGTTTGTGTTGGGCCCCATGTTCAAGTGCCAACTCTATGTGGGGCGCACGCCTCCCGGTCCAGCCTGGAGGTTCGGATGGGCGGTGCTGCCGCGCACACAGATACTAAACACAGTTCACTCAGGACCCTCAGGTGAGAGGCGCAGTCTCCTGCAGCCCTCGGGACCCCGGAGGAGATGGGAGAAAGGAAAAGCCTCAGGCGCTTTTGCCTTTCAGGGGCAAACACCTGTCTTGGTCCTCTCGGTGGGCACAAGGAGACAGCTGTTGCTTCGTAGGTGATCAGACGGAGAGCAGGTTCTTTTCCTTGTTGAGTATTGCAACGGGAGAGCATTCTTTCCTCACCAAAGGTCTGGGGGAGAGCAGCGGGAGAGGTGTTTCCTCATCAGTGCTCCGGGCAGGAACGAGCTAGAAGGCACAGAAAGGGGTGCCAAAAGGATCGAGCTGCTGCAGTGGAGCTCTTTATGTAGCTCGCCCATGGAATGGCCTGAGCCAATCAGCTTTCAGTCCAATTGTCCAATCAGGAAGGGTTTTGTACAAACGTGCAACCAAGTTACTTTCATTTTCCCTAGATTTCTAACTTACAAACCAGATATTCAAACGCCATTTTCCCGGTTTGGGAGTTTTTGCCAGTTTCCTCCCATTTTTTCCCTACAGGTTTGTAATGAAGAGGAAATAAAATAACATATTTATAGGAAACATTATTGAAAATGCATGAACTGTGGCATCAAATTGAGAGTTTGAATCTCAGCTCTTCCACTTATTAGCTCTGTGATCTTGAACAAATGGCTCTTTTTCTGTCTCCTTATTTCTAAAAACAGACAGCAAACTATCTGTGTTGTAGAGTGGCTGAGAGTCTAGTGTTCATATTTATAAAGTTCTTGATGCACAGTATCAAGTTGATAAATGGCAGATGCATTTTTTTGTGAAATAGTTTGTGATCTATGTCACATCATGGGGGTATTAGCTGCCAACCTCATTACTATTTTTGCTCTTTTGGAAGCTAGACCAGTAAACTCTTTCTCCCAGTCCTATTTATAGCCTGCAGAAACATTTATTTATGAGTTAATACTTTGCAGAATGCTAGTTGTATGTACCATGATATTAAAAACAAAAGGTTTCATTGCATTTTTTTTTTGTTTTGCAATGTAATGTTGTGATGCATGTACACAAAATAAACTTATTATGGTTAAACAAATTAATACATCCATCTCTTCACATAGTTACCGGTGGTATAGAGCAAGAACATTTATCAAATTTCAAGTATACTATATGGTGTTATTGCCTACAAACCCCATGCTGTGTACTAGATCTCTAGAACTTATTCATTCTCATAATTGAAATGATATACCCTTTGGCCAGCATCTCCCCATTTCTCTCAACTCCCTGCCCCTGTTCACCACTGTTCTACTCTCTGCTTCTATGAATTTTGCTATTTTAGATTCTGTATATAAATGAGATGATGGTATGTGTCTTTCTGTGCCTTGCTTAGAATTTCACTTAGCATAGTGTTCTTCAGATTAATCTACGTGGTTGAAAATGGCAGGATTTCCTTCTTTAATAAGATTGAATAATATTCCACTGTATGTGTTTGCATACATAATATATTATTTCATCTGTTGATGGAAATATAGGGTTTTTTCATATCTTACCTATAGTGAATAGTGTTGCAGTGAGCATGAGAATGCAGATATATATCCTTTGCACATATACCCAGAAGTGGTGTTGATAGATCACATAGTAATTATATTTTTAATTTTTGGAGGAATCTCCCAATTATTTTCCATAGTGGCCACACTATGGAAACTTGCATTCCAGCCAAGAGTGTGCAAGGGTTCTCTTTTCTCCATATCCTCACCAAAACTTATCTTTTGACTTATTGATAATAGTCATCTTAACAGTTATGAGGTGATATGTCATTGTAGTTTTGATTTGCGTGTCCCTAGTGATTAATTGATACTTTCGAATTATGGTGCAATAGATAAATATTGAATATATCATGGATTGTCAAAAGAACCAACAGATCTGTCCTATGAGTACAACCAGAATACCCTTGGAAACAAGGATGGCTAGACTGCATCTTACATAGTCAGGAGGGACCAATCCCTGAAGAAGGACATAATGTTTTAGAGAGTGGTGGGTCAGTGAAAAACAGGAAGACCTTCAACTAGATGGATTGGCACAGTGGCTGTAACAATGGACTTAAGCATAACAAAGATTGTATGTATGGCACAGTGTTGGGTATTGTTTTGTTCTGTTATAGATAGGGACACTGTGAGTTGGACCTGACTTGATGGCACCTAACAATAGCAAAAAAAAAGTGATTAATGATGTTCAACACCTTCCATATATGTATTTGCCATTTGTTTGCCTTCTTGGGAAAAATGGGTATTCAAATCCTTTCTTCCATTTTTAAATCAGATTATTTGGTTTTTTACTATTAAGATATATGAGTTCCTTTTACATTTTGGACATTAATCTCTTATCAGATATATAATCAGCAAACATTTTCTCCCATCCTGTTAGTTGTCTTTTCATTTTATTGTTTCCTTCTTGTACAAGAACCTTTTTAGTTTGATATATTCCTGCTAATATATTTTTGCCTTCTCATACCTGTGCTTTTGGGATCATGTTCAAAAATTGTTGACAAAACTAATGTCAAGGAGGTTGTTCCATGTGTTTTCTTCTAGGAGTTTTATGGTTTTAGGTCTCATGACTTTTGAATTCTCAGACACACAGTGTTTTCTTAGGAAAGTGGTCCTGTCTGTGATCTGATTTTTGCACCGGGGTTTAATTATACCTCATAGGAGAAGATGCAAGAAAAGCAATCCAGAGCTGGCTCAGCAGTTCAATAGCACCATCAGAGGCATGGGCTCTCCCTATCTACCTGCTGTTTCTTCTTTAGTGTGTGGTTTTTGTCTTCATGGCTTCTGTTTGCACAGAACCCTCCTTCTAGAAAGGAAGAAGGGAGATGGAGTAGTAGCTTCTATTCATATCTCATAAACCAGATCTAGGTCACATAGTCACCTATAGCTGCAAGGGAGTCTGGAAGAAATTCTTCCTTGGACATTCTTTTACTCCAAGTGAAAATGAGATTCTAGGAACAAGAAAGAAGAGAGTGAGTATTGTTTGTTTGTCAGCTAGCACTGTCTGCCACAGAGATCTGCACTCCTGGGTGGAGGAACAGTGGCCATGAGCTGGTGGCACCTTCAGTGAATCAGAGGTCTGTTCAAGTTGCTTCAGAAGACAACTTTACACTGAAAAATCTAGTATTTCTAGGATTCAGACAGTCTTCTATTACATGAATACCACTAGCTTTTCTCACTTTATTTATAAAGAATATGAGTATGCAGTGGAGAGGAGCAGGTCATATCTATGCTGATTGTTTTGTTGTGATTTGTTTAGATTTGGCTTGGTTTGATCATATTTGTTTTTCAGGCTTGAAATTTTCTCAGACATCCAGTCAGACATTTCTGTCTCATGGTTATGGTGAAGGTCTGTCTCTGTAAGGTATTTATGGACATTCTCTGCATTGGTCTGGCTCCCCTGGAGGCCCTCTATTGTGGTTTGTGGAAATCTTGCTAAGCAGAGCAGAACATGGGCACACATTCCACAGTGGTGCTGGTTTCTTCAGTGTGAAGAGTAGAGCACTTGACTAAATCCTATTCAAATAAATTTGCCCTAACTTCACATAGGACATGGGCGTTGCTATGAATTCTCCATCTGAGGAAGGAAAATAAATCAATACACAAAATCAAGATTCGAGCTGTAAATACAAAAGAAAAATTGTTCTACACTGACTTTGACTTAGTGGCTAAAGTTTTTATATTTCTTTGTCTTTGAAAGTCCCTGTAAATTATAGATTCGGAATAGGATATGTGAAAAATTAGACCTTATCTTCCAAAACACTTGATCTGAAGTTTATCAAATTAACTGTAGAAAATCCCACTCAGTTGACATTTCCCTGGGAGCAGGGATTGTGCTTTCTTACACATCCAAGGACCTCATGCTTGGCACCAAGCAGGCATCAATGAATGTTGGCTGAAGGTAGAGAGGCTGTGATGTGGGGATGAGGAGGGCAGTGCTGAAGAGGCAGATGGCTGTCTTGGGGCACAGGGCAAGGCTGGCAGCTGAGAGGAAACTAGACATCTGGAGAGATGGGGCACAAGAGCAAGCAGGCATTCTGTTTTGTGCATTTGGCAAGAATTAAGCTGCCCCTCGGCACCATCAAAGTGGAGATCAGAAACAAATTGTGCAATGCCACAAGGGGAAAACCACTATGGAGAAGATAAATTTTTGTCATCAGGTCCAGTTCTGGCATCTGCTTGGATTTATTTTTAAATAAAGCAGGAATTAGCGTAGCTATGAGGATATTGCCCCTGATTCTGGAGTCCCAGGATGACAGAGCACATGTTGAACACAAAGATAATTCTAAGCTTCCCTGTTTCTCCAGGGCCATTTTTTAGTGCATGCTTATTGCCCGAATTCATAAGTGTTGTGTTGTGCTGTTTTAATTGCCCTTGCTCCTCAGTATGCAGGGACAGAATGCACACATGACACTGATTAATTTCACAGTCTGATTAAATGATACAGAAGTCCTCTCCATCTTTTATTTTAATTATGCAACACTTTCAGAGTATGTTCTTCTTAAATTTGGCTTAAAAGTGAGGTGCTGATAGTCATACCTTGATAAATTGTAAAATATTCACCCTTCCCTCTCCTTCTTCTAAGGTTGAGTCCCTTTATCTCTGTGAACTTGTGCCCTCATAAATGAGACCACTGAGTCAGAAACATTTCTCTAAGGAGACTTTTAATATCAGTCCGATATAAAGAAGCCCAGATTTTGTGCAAACTCATTTCATTACATCCACAAATATCACTGTGTCCTACATCTGTGATAAGGAGATAAAGTCTAATCTTTGTCTTTAAAGTGGAAGTACCTCAGTCTGTCCTTCCCAAAACATCATTGGCAAGAGTATAAATAATTGATGAAGCCTTTTGGGAAAACAATGTGTATCAGCATTTTAAGTGTGCATCCCCTCTGACCAGCATTTCACGTTTAGGACTGTGACTTACTGAAACCCCCACATATATGAATAACAACCAGTGTTCAATATTCTAGCAGCCAAAAATAAGGGGGGAAATGTAAATGTTTATCATGAGCAAAATGGTTAAATAAGCCACAAGATAGCCACACTTCAAATTATTCTATAACCATTAAAAAAGATAACTAATATGTAGAGAGATCATAGAAAGAGTAAGGTACATTAAATGAATATGGTCAAGTACCTTTTATTTTAAAAATTTACATATTTATATATGTTTGTTTATTTATTTTGTGGTTCTCAGGGGTTGAACCTAGGGTCTCACACATCAAGTGCTCTACCACTTGAGCTTCACACCCAGCCCCTTTTAAAATTATTGTCTTGAGACAAGTTTTTGTTAAGTTATTCAGGCTGCCTCTGGTCTCAAACTTGTGATCCTCTTGCCCCTACCTCCTGAGTTGCTGGGATTTCAGGCTCCTGACCCACATTTATATATGTAGGTAATTTTTGCAGGAAAGAAATCAGAAGGATGCCCACATAACGGTCAGCTCTGGTTACTTCTGGGGAGCAGAGGGGTTCAGTATGATGAGGATCTCCAGCATTTCGCTGAGATAATTTTATATAAATTGAATCTTTAACAGTGAGACTGCATGTGTGCATTTTAGGTTATTTTTTAAAAATATTTTGGGTTTTACCTTTTCAGGTTTAAATACATAACAGTGTACACAATTTTAACTTTCAAAAATGATCACTCGTAAATACCATTAGCTGATGGAGAAAGAAGAAACACAGAAAGAGAAAACATGAGTAATTAGATAGCTTTTTATAGATGTTGTTGTTGTTGTTAGGTGCCGTCAAGTCGGTATCCTACTCATAGCGACCCTCATAGGGTTTTTAATGGCTGAGTGCTTCGGGATTGTCTTGGGAATGGATTGCCAGGCCCTTCTCCCATTTTTGCAGTGCTGGGAATTGAACTCGGGACCTCAGAAACTGCAGCGCAGCACTCTACCTACTGAGCTAAATCCCAGCCCTTTTTTTATAGATAGATGTATTTTTACCAAACAGCACACACCCAGCATTCAATTTCATTCAATCACTTACCCAACTGACATATATTGTGCCTACAATTTGTCAGGTGCTGAGATAAATGTAAATGTGCTACACATAAACATATGAACAGTAGGGAAATGATGGCTCTAAGAATGAATTGATATACTATTAAGGTCTACCAAAGTTGTGACTATAGAACAGAGCCCTTGTATGGGGAACCAAATGAATTCTAACGTTTATACTGCCAACTCTATAGGAGGAAAGTTTAAGGCTGACCTAGGGTGAAATATGAATAGTTAATCTTTAGATTTCCACCTAAAAGATAACTGATAAAATGACCAATAAGATGGAGAGATGCCAAGAAGGGGGAGAATTGGTTCTGTGCATGAGTTTGACTCTACCCCAAGGAGTTTAGAATCTGAGTTTTAGGATACTTCTCATTCTCACCAAGTAAGATCCTGGCTTGCGTTTCAGTTTTAAGAGAGTCATTCAATCTTAGGAAGTCCCATTTGATTACAAGTTTATGAACTTTTTAAGATTCAAAGTAGTTTGGAAGTAGACATTGTGCAAGTTCTAGGCAAGCGAGAAGAGAGTGACGTCTGTGCTGAGTCCAGCTGCCACATTCAAGACTGAGTGAGATTTACAAGGGGAGCAGATGCTAGCTCTGTATTTCAAGTTGACACCACTCTTTGTGGTGATATGAGCTTTTTAAAAACGTCCTATCACATCTTCTTCAGAGCCCCCTAATGAAATAAAAGTTCTCATTTATTGAGGGCCTACTTAATGTGTGCCTATGCCACACAGCTGCTTAACTGAGACCCTCATTTAATCTTCAAAATCACCTTGCAGGTGTGCATGAGTACCACGTTACTATGGAGTAACCAGGGCCCAGAATGGGGAGGCACTCGGCCAGTGTCACCACATGGCAGAATTAGGTCAGACAGCCTTGTCCAATTTTGAAGCCAGTGTACTATTCCCTGCAAGGAGGAGGAGAGCAAGAAGCAGCAGCCCAAGGAAGGAAGGGAGGCAGAGAGGGAAGGAAATTAGAGAGGGAGGGAGAGAGGGAGGGAAGAAAGGAAGAAAAGAAAGAAAAAGAGGGAGAGGGAGAATGAAAAGGAACGGCACTATTTTTATTAGTCTTTGAATTGTGCATATTTATGACATACACAGCAATAATTTGGTTAATTTATACCATGTGCAATTATCAAATCAGGATTTTTAACATTTCTATCTTAAACATTTTACAAGAAAAAAGTTTTTATTTGTATGAAACAACAATTGTACATATTTGGGAGGTATAGTATTTTTAACTCACATACTGCATAGTGAGATTTGTTATAGAATTTTCATAAAATTGTATCCTGTGTTTTGCACTTGTTTTCTCCCCTTTACCTTCAGTGTCACTCTCTGACCCCCTCCCTGTATTTTACTATCTCCCTCTACCTTCCACTAGTCCCCTCCCTGACATTATTATTGATTACCTTGCTTTATACATTTAAAATTGAGGACTGGAGAGAGGTTGGTTGAGTTTGCCCAAAGTCACAACTAGAAAGTAATAAAACCCAAAACAAATCTCATGCGCCCCTGTGTCTCTGCTGACTCTCCAATGTCAGGAAATAATTAAACCATGATAAATCTAACAATTCATTATGTGCTCACTTTACATCTGTATATTTTCTCTAAACCCATACTGGAAGGAGAGAAAACTGTTTCAAAAATATTTTTAGTCCCTCTCTGATAGAAATAGTTTTTATCAATCAAGCTATAGTGCAGAAGTGAACAAACTATGTATTATACATTCAGATTACACAAAGCAATAAATAATTCTCAAAGGAAATAAGCAATGATTTCCAAAAATTCAATTGACATCCCAAATTAGATCTACATAAAATGATCAGCCAATTAACTCTGCCAACATTTCTTTCTATTTTCTATTCTCACTTGCATTCTAAAATTTTGTTTATATAATTACTTCAGAACCAGAGGGGAAGTAAACTCATTTCTATCTTTTAGGGAATAATTGTCTTGTTTGAAGGGCAGCAATTCTATCCATGAATATGAAGAAGACGTAAAAGTAAAATAACTAATAATTCCTTATACTATGGGAGAAAATTGCTTCAGGTTGCAAAAGAAAGAAAAGGTTAGAAAGATTGACTAAAAATTATGTAATCACTTAACATGGATAAATGTCAGAGGGAAAGGAAATAGAACTGGTTTCTGATTACTCCTTCCTAAAGCAATCACCCAAAGAGCTGAATGGAGGAAGAGTCTGCCTTATGATGAATTCTTTGTGTGGGAATTCAGGAAGGTCCATCTTTCATTAGGGGAAAAAGACAACATACATATCTTGAGAATCCTCTTTCCTCAAGACTAAGTCACATTTTACCTAAAGCAATAATAAATTATAGAAAAATATCTAGCAAATAGAATGCTCATAGCATACCTTTTAATAATAGCCACAATTGGAAGTTACTAACAAGGGAATGACAACAAATGGTATAAACATATGTCATATTTCTCTGATCTTTAGATGCCAACCAGTGTCATTGATTGCAAGGTGCAACCTTATTTTATACACTTCTTTGGGGGAAAAGACACAGTATATTAAGTATATTATATTATATATTATATATATGTTATATATATAATTTACATTATATATTACACATGTGTTATATAATATGTATTATATCATATTATGTATTACATATATATGCTATATATATTATATCACATTAAGAATATATATATTAAGTATTCATGAGGAATCTATACATGACTAGGAGGCAGTTATTCAACTAGAACAAGGAAACACTACCTGATTTAAAGTTAGGAAAGGTGTGCATCAGGGGTGTATACTTTTACCATATCTCTTCAATTTATATGCTAAGCAATAATCTGAGAAGCTGGACTTTAGGAGGAAGAACACAGCATCAGGATTGGAGGAAGACTCATTAACAACCCGCATTATGCAGATAACACATCTCTGCTTGCTGAAAGTGAAGAGTATTTAAAATATTTACTGATGAAGATCACAGATCATAGGCTTCAGTATGGGTTGTGACTAAACATCAACAAAACGAAAATCCTTACAACTGGGTCAGTATGCAACTTCACAACAAATGGAAACAAGATTGAAGTTGTTCATGATTTTGCTGTACTTGGTTCTATAATCAACATCTGTGGAAGCAGCAGTCAAGAAATCAAAAGACACATTGCTTTGGGGAAAACTTTGGCAAAACATCTCTTTAAAGTATTGAAAAGATGCCACATTGAAGACAAAGGTGCACCTAGCCCATGCCATGGTATTTTCAGTCACAGCATATGGTTGTGAAAACGGAATATTGAACAAGGGAGACAGGAGAAGAATTGATGCTTTTTGAATTATAGTGCGGGAGACAGTTATAGAATGGACTGCCAAAAGAACCAACAGATCTGTCCTAGAAGAAGTGCCACAAGAGTGCTCCTTGGAAGGAAGGATGGCTAGACTGTGTCTTAGGTATTTTGGACATGTAGTCAGGAAGGACCAATCCCTAGAAAAGGACATCATGTTTGGAAGAGTGGCAGGTCAACAAAAAAAAGGAAAACCCTCCACTAGATGTATTGACACAGTGTCTGAAACAATGGGCTTAAACATAAATAAGATCGTGTACCTGGCACAGAATTGGGGAGTGTTTTGATCTGCTCTACATAGGGTCTCTATGAGTCAGACTCAACAGCACCTAACAACAATAATTCACCAAATATTTTTATTCACCAACATTGCCATTTATCAAACTACATCCTCTCTCAATTGAGGTAGGAGTATTCTTTATTTATTCTTCTAGTATAAAGTCTCATTTGAGTCTTTTGGCCCTCCATAGCTTATCTGTTGTTGTTGTTAGGTGCTGTCAAGTCGGTATCTGACTCATAGCGACCCTCATAGGGTTTTCAATGGCTGACTTTCGGGATTGTCTTGGGAGTGGATTGCCAGGTCCTTCTCCCACCATAGTTTATCTAGCTGAGCAGAAACATGCTACCTTTCTAATCTAGGCCCTCATCTCAACTCTCCCTTACTAATATCTTTGTGATAAACTTTAATGCCTAGTTTTGTTTGTATTTCCTCTTTGATTAAATTCATACTTCTTCTGTTGAGTTATTCACACTATTTATACAGTATCTTGTCTTCAAAGCAATTGCTTGAAGTTTTTGATGGAGAAGTTTAGTACCTGAGAGACCATCATGATGCATGATTGGTCACATCTGTTTCCCCAGCTTTGAAAATATGATGACCTACTCTAAGGCAGTTAACCATTTCTACTGACTTTAATTCCATTGCTTTGCAATATGGAAGGCTTTGTTTTGTATACATTGTAATCTTTCATCTCATAGCCTCATCATATTGTGATCTCCTCAAAGACAGTAAGTTACCATTAGAAATCCACGTTTAGTTGACATTTAAATGACTTGGTCCCGCCAAGGAGATTGAGATCATAATCAAATGGACAGACATTTTCTACTATTAGATAGGATCACATAGTTACAGGTAATGACGACTATTTTACCAAGTACTACTGCCTAGCCACCTGCACACTCCTTCAACATTGATCCTTTCACAAACTGGAATAGTTAATCTTGATTGTCAACTTGATTGGATTGAGAGGCACCTAGATGATTTGTAAAGCACACTTTGGGTGTGTCTATAAGGGTGTTTCCAGAGTCAATTAACTAAGGGGAAGATCTGCCCTGGATGTGGGAAGCACCACCAAACAGACTGGGAGCCCAGATGGAACAAAAGGGGAAAGTGGAAATCCTCTAATGCAGAGAATCAGTCAACTTCTTGTCCCACCCTCCCTCACCTCTCCTATTTACCATGAGCTGAGCCACTTTGTTCTCTTTCTCCCTGATGCTCTGTCTCATCACACAGAAGTGCAGGAGCAACAGAGTTATGTGACCATGCCCAGAAACCTCTGAAAGCAAGACCCAAAAGAAATCTTCCCTCAGGTATTTATCACTGTGACAGGAAGTCTGACTAGCACACATTCCTTTCATTTCAAAAATAATACAAAGAAAAAAATTCTAAGAAAATAAAAAAAAATCAATAATAGAATAACATTCAGCCATTTAAAAAAGTTAAGTTCAAAGACTATTCAACCACAAGTGAAAGGATCCCTTTACCAGCTATGGGTCCTGGAATGTTACTTTAACCTCTCTGTTGTAAAGAATATGATTAGCATCAGAGGGCTTTGGAGAAGATTAAATGAAATGAAGAAGTGGTTCTCAGAGTGTGCTCCTGGGTCAGCAGCAGCTGCCTCACCCAGGGATTTGGTAAAAATACCACCTACAGATGACTCTGATGCGTGCAAAATTGTGTGAACCACTGGCTACCTCATTCAAAACATCTAGCACATGGTAAAAAATCATGGCTACCAACTGGTAAACATATAGCATGTGAACATTATGCTACCTGTTGTATGTGCCTCGTATTGCCTAATTATAATAATAAACCAATCAGGTATCACTACATCCATTTTATAAATGAGAAAAACGGAGGCCCAGGGATGCTAAAGAGCTTAGGTTTGGCCTTAGTCTGCTTTCTCATTTCGAAACATCAAGATTCAATCGCTTGGTCAATCCCATGCCTGTCTGTCTCATTTAGTTTGTCCTCTCATTTTATAGATTATAAAGAAGTGATTCCCAGAGACAGAAAGTGACTTGCCAAGAGTCAAATAGTTCACAGAAGAGCCTGGCATGGAAATATCCGGTCGGTAGCTATTTCCATTACACTACATGCCCAGGAGTCCCCTTTGCAGATTCTGATTTTAAAGTAACAATGGATATACATGAAACACCATCCTCAGGATTTATGTTTGGTTCTTGGGGAAAATACTTTTTCAGAATACTCAGGGACCTCAGAAACGTGCCAGGGCATTTTGAGGTGTTCTCACCAGTGCCCCCTTGTTTTAACATTTAAATGGATGACATTTCTGAACTTTATCACTGCATTAGAACTTCCTTGAAAACAAATATTATTTCATGTCCTTTAAAACAATGAAAAATGTTATTGACCTCAGTATCTGCTAATAAATTGCAAATTGTGGGCTCCATTATTTTTTTACCCCAGTACTGTGGGGTTGAACCCAGGGACTTGGAGATGCTAGACAAGCACTCCACCACTGAATCTCCCAGCCCCATTTTTTATTTTTTGTCTTTTTGAGACAGTCGTGCTAAGTTGCACAGGCTGTGCCCTGGCTTTAATCCCATGATTCTCCTGCCTCAGCCTCCCAGGTCACTGGGATTACAGGCGTGCACCAAGGCACCCAGTTTGCTGACACCTTTTTCCTAATAGAGTATGTAACTCAGAATCAAATTATTATCTTGGGGTTCACCCCAGCCTATTAATCATAATTTTATTATATTGTCCTTGCATATTGAATTGTCTGTTTGCCACTTAAAAGCTAGCTGCTTATGTGGGCTACCCCTGGCCCCAATCACAAATTAACTCTTTAATTTTTCTGATCAGTTTATTTTGATCAATAAATTGTTAGCTATTGGGCATGGTGGCACATGCCTATAATCCCAGGGGCTCAGGAGGCAGAGGCAAGAGGGTCTCAAGTTCGAGACCAGAGGCAGTCTGTGTAATTTAGTGAGACCCTGTCTCAAAAAAGTAAAAAAAAAAAAAAATGGGCTGAGGGTGCAGCTCAGTGGTCCAGCACTTGCAAAGCATGCAAGCGTGAGTCTCTGGGTTCAACCCCCAATACCACACACACAAAAAATTATTAACAATACCCTTGATATAAACATACACAAGCATTTAGAATAAGATCATATGTAGTATTTGGGATTTTACATTAATAAGTACAATCAGTGTTTTTCTGGAAAATTGTAGCAAACTGGGACCAGGAGAAAGTGGTATTTTGTACTTGAACTGGGAAGGAAGCTGTGTTGTTTGTTCACTTTTCAAATCAGAAACTCATGAGTGTCAACACCCATTCTGGTTATTGTCCATTGTTCTTGTCCATTGCTGTGACTTCTCACAGCTAACTGTTCTTCAGTGGAGAACATCTATTTTCTCATTGATTGCAAAGGATGGTAAAATGTTGCTTGATTCTAAAGTTTGGAAACCAAAGAATTTCTGTATCTTCAATAATTTAGGACTGGTTCTCTTTCTCTACAACTCCTGCCATCCCCAACCCTTTTTATTTTACCCAAAAACACATTTATATTTTGTTGCTGATAAAGAACACGCCATTTGCCCAGTTATTAGGTGCTGGGCAGTCAAGTACATAGCGACCCTATGTACAGCAGAATGAAATGCTCCTTGACCCTGTGTCATGCCTAATACTATGTCAGTGCTTCTCTGCTATTCATAGGCTTTTCGATGGCTGATTGTTTCAGAATTGTTTTGGGAATGGGCTGCCAGGTCCTTCTCCAACTTTTGTGGTGCTGGGAATCTAAACCAGGGCCTCAGCACACGGAGCAAGCACCCTACCAACTGAGTCCTTAACCAGGATAACCAGATAAATAGTGTCAGCATTCAAAATGTGGCTCAAGACCACAAACTTTCATTTATGTATTAATTGTTGATACGCTGTTCTCACAGTGTATATATAAAGGCCATATACTTCTGCCAAGTCTTAGACATTTCTATTAGTAAACTATGTGTTGTAGCAAAGTAACACTTTTTTTTTCAAATTATGATATTTACTCAATTTCATATACAACAATTCTAAAATTAAATGATCTCATATAACAAAAGTAGTTGAGTACCGATCTGTTTTTCCTAGTAAATATATTAATTCATTTGAAAAATGACTGGCATCACTAGTGCCTAGTGGTTAATGCTTTTTATGACATTTTCATATATATGATTATTTAGTTTCCACACAAGCCCTATTAGCTAGTGTGATGACTACAAAGGTTCTCGTTTTACAGATGAGGAAATTGAATGTTAGTCTGGCCTGTTTATAATCACACAGCAAGTTTTGTCTCAGGTCTCCTGATAACCCTGTTATTATTTTTTTAACCTCAGCAGTCATCATTACTTATAAGTTGGAGCACTATCTTTTCCACTAATTAGTTCCACTAACACATTTAATAAGGAGAAATTTCAGTTAGTGGAATATAAATTTTAGAAAATAAATTTAATAATAGTGCCAACATATAATTATCAAAGGGAAAAAGAAATCTAGCCAACTGCGAGCCTATCTTAAATTTGCTTGTAACCAGGACATACCAACCTAGCTATACTGGATACTCCTGGGAGGGAATGGAGAAACCAGTGAGTACAGATGTTAGGTGTATTTGTAGTGGTGTGGAGGGTGTGGAGGGGTATGGGAGAGACCACTGAGTGGGTGTCTCACATTGTGGCCTAATGGTGCTTCTATTGTTGGGAATGGAGGTGGGAGGAAGGACCATAAAGGACATCTTTTATTCTCCGCCTAAATTTCTAACTAATCTAGCTACTCACATACAGTGATTAAAATCAGCCCTGTTACTGACAAGGCATCAGTAGGTCCACAAGCCAAAAATGTGAGGCCACAATAGCTTTGCTTTTCTTCCTTTTCTTTTCTTTTTTTTTTTTTTTTTTTTTTTTTTTTTTTTTTTTTTTTTTTTTTTTTTTTTTTTTTTTGTAGACAGGGACTCACAGCCCCAGCTGGCATAGAACTCACTGTATACCAGGCTGGCCTTGAAGTGGCAGTGATCCTGCTGCCTCTGCCTCCTGAGGTGCCACCACACCTGGCTAACACTTTCATCTTGACAGGCAAGTTTACTTGCCCAGGTGCAGGGCTATTTGGACACTCACAGGCTCCTGCAGAGGCACAGAGAGGTCTTCCAGGTTTACGTACAGCAGGGTGGAAAGCACAGCAGATAGGCTGACTGTAAACAAAGCCATGCTAGAAGGGGCTGAATTAAGCATGGTCATTCCTTCTTCAAACTTACCAGTCAGGAAAGTCTTCTCTCTGCCTTGTCCCTGAGAAGACACTGGAAGTGCTCCCCTATCCTTCCAGAGGGGTGGATATTCCACGGCTTCATGGAAACACGGAAGAGCGATGGAGGTAAAGTGTTCCTCCCAGACGTCAACCAATATTTAGATCCAGAGCATCCTTACGAGCAGGTGGCTCCCCCATGCTTAGTGAGGGTTCTTTCCTTCATTGGAAGGACATGATGGTATGTCTTGTTTGACAACTCAAGGACTTTTCATTTGCTCAGTCCTTTCTCCTTAGCCAAGTTCCAGGTAAACAAAGTACCACCAAACTGTGGCCTCTTACCTACCAGTCTGCGTAAATGGAATAGTCTCTCTTTGACTTTCACCCATTTTACTCCACAGGGTGAATAATGGTGAAGCCACACTGACATAGTACAAAAGTATTCAAGCAGTGGCAGGAGATATTACTATGACATTTACAGATGCTATTTTTCCAACACACGTGTTGTGCCTCTGGTAATATCACCACACTTTAGGTACCACTGTTGTATCAGGAACCAGGGCTTGGGAGCCTTGAGGGGATCTGCCTGGCCTCCTGATGCCACCCTGGCCCAGCCACAGCCCAGTCCCTTCCTAAGGTATTCAAAATGTTTAGCCACAAGTGGCTGTTGATGGATAATTGAACATTTTACTAAATGAACTTCCCTTTGCCAGAATGAAACAAATTATATCTTTTTAACATTCAATTAAGAAGTTTGACATTCTTGGAGCCAGGCACAGTGACACAAGCCTGTAATCCCAACAACTCTGGAGGTGGAGGCAGAAGGTTCATGAATTCGAGGCCAGAGGCAGCCTGCATAATTTAGCAAAACTCTGGCTCAAGATAAAAAATAAAAAAGGGGCTGAGGGTACAGCTTAGAGGCAGAGCATTTGCAAAGTATGTGAGAGGCCCTAGGTTCAGCCCTCCAGTACATTCTCAATTTTTGTCAACAACTGTTCTGAGTTTAGAGAAGCCTCCTTGAGCTGCATAAAAGTAACTCATCTGGTTTTACTGAGTACCATCTAGATGCCAGGCATCATAGACAGGGGAATAACTCAGGGCTCTTATCTCTGAGGAACTACATAGGGAAAAGGTTGTAAAAGCAAATAATTATGATGCAAAATGGAAGAGGGGAGGAAAATCTAAGCTGTGCAAGAGGCAAAAGGCCTTCTGTGGTGAACCAGAATTGAGACATGATCTTTTAGCCATAGCCATTCATCAGAGGCTGTTCAAGAAAGGGCACTGTTTGGATTTATCTTGTGGGAGTCAAATTCTATGGCTATGAGGGGCAATCAACACAGGAAAAAGGAAGGAACAACAAGAAATAATCTGAATAAAAGAAGACAGAGGCCCAAATTCAGGCAATGAAAATGTGAAGCTGACACATCCATTGTTTAAAATCCTGTTACAGGAAACACAACGTTCTGTATTAGAGATTAGAACTGTCATAAAGAAATACCGTAAGGAGCTAACCAGAAATTGTTTTGTCAAAATTCTTCTCCCAGCATATTTTATATCTGAATCAAAGCAATTCCTACCTGCCATGGCATTAAAGGTTTTTGTAATTTTGACAGTCATGGTTGCTTAAAGTATCAGTAAACTTTTAACGTATATTTATATTTCAAATAACTGAAAACATCAAAAGTGATAATACCATATATGTGTATATATATATATATATAATAGAAAACAAATTCTAATAAGTCTGGGAAGCAGCTTAACACACTAGCACTTTATATGTTGACCTTTAGTCTGATAATTCTTATATTTTGTCCTATAGGATAATTTATACATATAAATCTGATAAGCCATCAGACTGTAAGCTCCCTCTCTGAGGGCATGATCAATTTTTTTGTATCCCCCTGCCCCCAAAACTGTCTGCCGAAGGGACTTACTTCTAGTAGAGAATCAGTATTTTTTTGGTCACACAGAATCATTCTTTAATAACTAAAATGAAATCTATCCCCTTTGAATTCACATAGGCAAAAGTATGTATTTTGAAATGAGTATGCCATCAGAAAATAGCTATCATTTTAAGACTTATAATTGGAAATCATATTCTTTCTGTTGCCTGTGTTATACATAGAAATTTTTATGATATTGTATTGACATGTTATAAGATCAATTTTATATTTAGAAATGATTTCCTGCTGTTGTTAGGTGCTGTCAAGCAGGTATCCAACTCATAGTGACCCTACATACAATGGGTGAAACTCTATTCGTGCTTCCCTGCTATTCATAGGGTTTTCAACGGCTGATTGTTTTGGGGGAGTGGGTTGCCAGGTCCATCTTCCAAGCCTACAGCACCTGGTGTTCCCAGGCGGTCTCCTATCCAAATACTGACCAGGCCTGACCCTGCTTAGCTTCTAAGATCTAATTGTGCTACAGCTGCAGGATAAAAGAAAAAGAAATTTTAGGGGAACTTTATAGTTTTTCCATTTAGATAGATCAGCTTCTTAAAGTTTTAAGATTAGCAATTCATATAACTTTATTTCTACTTTTTTCCTTTATAAATACTGGAGTACAGAGTAATAAAGCTTTTGCTATTTCCATTATGCAACCATTGCATCACTTTTGGTTATACTTTCATCAACTTATATATTTTACTGAACAAAAAGGAAAGAGAATCAATATTAATATATACAAAAATATTTTTATTGAGTGCCAACCAGGTGCCAGATTGTAGGAACCAATCAATGCTAGAAAGCTGTCCATGAACCGCTTACAATAGTCCCCATCTTCCCTGAGTAGCAGTCCATAGCCAACATAGGAAATTTCTATAGCACCAAAGGAAGCTTATGATAGCGGAAGTGTGTGGACTGCTAAGGATACCCACCGTACGAATCCCACCTTACATGGAGGAAAGAAGGCTTCTCAAGGAAATAAAGCTTAAGAGCAAGCAGGAGTTAGTGAGATAGCAAACAGTGCTCCAGGCAGAGACAAGAGAATCTGCAAAGACCAGGAGACAGAGGAGGGCATGGAACACTGGCTCATAGGAAAGAGGTTCCTGATCACTGGGTGCAGGAGGGCCAGATGGAGATGCAGAGGCAATGAGGATGTGACAAACCAGACCCAGACCATGATGTTCCCCATATGATTTTAGCACAGGTCCTGTCACAAAGTAAGCATTCAGAGTTACTGAATAAGTGATGCATATCAGCTTTGCTTTCACATGCTACCCAAATGAAGGTATGAATACAATGAGATCCAATGGAAACTTTACATGATCATCCAAGTAATATGTCCAGATGATTTGAAAATGTATATACACACCCACACAAAAGGAAGCATACCAAGACAATTATAGTGAACAAGGTTGGGAGACTTGCCAAGCCTGTTGATATCTTACAGCAAAACTTATTAAGCCGTAGCAGTTTTGAGTGTGATTTCAATACAAGGGTAGATGGATAGACCAACTAAACAAAGAGTCCCAAAGTGGACCTGTGTTTGCATGTGGGCCTAGCATTTGACAAGGACTGCCTTTCAGATGGGAAGAAAGAAGGACATTTTAATAAATGGTGTTGGGACTATTAGTTTTCTATAAAGAAAACAAAAATGGAACCTCGTCTTTTATCATACACATGAAATAAATTATAGATTAATGAAAACTCAGAATATGAAAAGCAAAATTCTCTATCTTTTACTATGAAAGTGTAATTGAATATATTTATGAACTAACACTAGAAGTGTCTTAAACAATATAGAAAAATCATAAACCACAAAGGAAAAATATTGAAAAATGTGGCCCTATTAAGATTTTTAATTCTGTGAATCAAAAATGAAAAGATAATGTTCTATAAAAGGGAGGAGGCAGGAAGAAAGGGTAATGGGAGAAAAAAAAAATATATATATATATCACATATCTTGCCCTTTTGGCAAAATAGGGTTGCACATATACAGTTAGATATACTCACAAGAAAGACATGCAAATAGAAAGGAGACCATTGTTGGGGAATGTTGGAGACCATTGCTGTTAGGTGCCATCCAGTCGGGGTCTGACTCATAGTGACCCTACATACAACAGGCGAAACACTATTGTCAATGCTTCTCTGTTCATAGGGTTGTTCATGGGGAAGGAAGGGAAGTGGGAGGAGGGTCCTGAGAGGGTAAGGAGGGTGTTAATGTGAGCAATGTACAATGAAGGGCATGTACGGAAATGTCACGAGACCCATTAAATTGTGCATTAAAAATTAGTAATAAAAAATTTAAAGACACTATTAGAAAAATGAAAACCCAAGTAACAAATTAGTATTCAGAATATAGAAAGAACTTCTAAAAATCAATATCAATAACAAGGTATGTAGAAAAATGATGGGAGTAAACAGAGAGGAAAGTGGAAGACGTAGGGGAGGGAAGAAAGAAGGGGAGCTGGCAGGAAGAGAAAGTCTGAATGGCCAGTAAATGCTAAAAAAAAGAAAAATGCTAATAGGAAAATGCAGATTAAACCACAGTGGGATGACATCTCATACTTATTCAACTGGCAGCAATTTAAAATTCTACCAATATCATGGGTTGGTGGAAATGTGGGGCATTGATACATTGTTACACATGTGTGTTTTACCACCACTTTGAAAACTATTTGGCAAGGAAAAGCAAACTTCCAAATGTGTATATCCCAGAACCCAACAATTCAACCAGTACCTCAGTGTCCTAAGAGAATTTCTCCTACTCACTTACAAGGACCCATGAGCATGATCATTACTGAAGTATGGTTTGTCTTAAAAAGAAGAAGAGCTGGGCATGGTGGTGCACCCCTGTCATCCCAGTGACTCGGGATGTTGACGCAGGAAGATTATGAATTTGAGGCCAAAGATAGCTTACATCATATAGGGAGACCTTGTCTCCAAAATTTTAAAAAGACACGGGGGGTGTGGGTCAGTGGTGGAGCACTTGACTTGGCATGCACAAGGCCCTGGATTCAACCCCTAGTACTGTGTAAAGAAAGAGAAAAAGACAGAGATAAAGAGGGAAAAACAATGCACTATTTAATGTTATTTAGAACAGGGGTCCTCAACACAGACCACAGACCACCACAGACCAGTACTACCCCCAGTCCATGGAAAAATTGTCTTCCATGAAACCAGTCCCTGGTGCCGAAAGTGTTGGAGACTGCTGATTTAGAGGTACTCATATATCTAATTACATTTTTTAAAAGTACACCTGGAATGGATAAGCTCTCAATTTCCACCTGTGATTACTATTATAGGGAAGGAAAGATTCCAGTGAGGAGCAGACACTATTGTATCTTCTGTACATTTATTGCTCTGTAGTCAAGCTGTGGTATGTGCATGTTTGCTATATTATTCTTGGTTTTGTTTCGAGACCAGGGTCTCATTACATAGCCCACCTGGAACTCACTCTGTAGCCCAGGTTGTCCTCAAACTCACATTGACCCTCCTGCCTCAGCCTCCCAAATGCTGGGATTACAGGCAGGTACCACCAAGCCCAGCTCTGTTCTTGGTATTTTTGAAATGTCTCCAATTTCCATTATTTTTCTTTAAAAACATGATACGCTTGGTTCAGATAGTCTTCTATTTAAATCATAGGTTGCTTAACTATAACTGTTGACATTTCAAAGTAGGAAGATTTTCATGTTTATTTCCCTTTGCCTTCCTAGTCACATTTTTCTAGATGGAAGACAAGGCTGAAGCTGAAATTAAGTGTCTTTCCTGAGCCAACTAGTTGAATGACAGAACCAGGTCCAAAACCAGCTGTTCGGCCTTGACTGTGGCTCCCTCCAGCCTGGCTGCCACTGCATGTCAGGAAGGCCCTGGTGCCATGGAGACAGTCTGAAATGGCTTGACAAAAGGGAGGAAGGGACTCCGTGTTGCTTCAAATGGTGCTTTCCAAACAGCAGAGTAGAGAGCCTGATTCCATAGCAGATGCTGTGGTCGGTGGGGTAAGGCCGAGCGCTGCCCAGATGAGCAACTGCTGAAATGCACCAACCAGTGGGGAAGACTGATGGCCCCCCTCCTGTCACATTCCAAGGCACTAATCTGACCATCCTTGTCACTAGCAAAGTAATCTTCCCAATCCACCCTCCGAGCACTATTAAAGATTGGACTCTTTGGGTACAAAATATCATGACTGTCTGAGAACAAGCATCCCATCAAGACAAAGTAAGGGATCTCAGTACTAATTCAGGAGCAAGATGTGCCCAGCGTTCGGCAGAGAGGCATGATAATCATTTCAATGTGGAATTAATTTTGGGACATCTGGAAGGTAGCCCTTTTTGTCGCCCAGCCACTTTCCACAGGCAAATCAGCTTCCCCCTACCCAACACTCGCAGGCCCAGAACACAATGCATCAGAGAATTGCCACTATCACAGAAAATCACAAATGTGCATCAGAAAGGCCTTGCCACTTATTGTTTAGCAAAGAAAAATGTTAAAAAAAATTAATGATACACTGAAATTCATGTCTGCTGACACATTTCTATAACTATTGTTGTTATTGTTGTTAGGTACCATCAAGTTGGTTTCCGATTTATAGCGACCCTACATACAATAGGCGAAACACTATTGTCAGTGCTTCTCTGCTGTTCATAGGGTTTTCAATGGCGGATTGATTTTTGGGAGTGGGTTGCTGGGTCTGTCTCCCACTATAACTATTAGCCGTGTGGAATTTGTCCCTATAATGCTCTCAGCTAGTTCAAATAAACTCCTGAAAGGAATTCCTTATTTGTTTATAAGGTAACTTATAATGAATTATTAACAAGCTTCAGTTCAGTGTATACATAATTTGTTAACAAATTGAGGTGGTCCTTCACCGAATAGAGTCAGTGTGGCTAGACCTAACACTTCTACCATTTTGCAAGAATGGATTATTTAGCTTCATTGCTAACAAAGAAGTGCAGTGAAGCTATGGCTCTCTTATTTGATATACCCGAGTTTTTGCAATAGCCAGCTTTCTGTGGTGAGGAAAGATTAAGGTAGCCAGAAGATTTTGTGCTGAACACTATTTTATTGAAGGGTATTTGCTCACTGCTTCTAAATGTAATGTAAATCTCCCCCAGCTAATGGCTTGAAATACAATGAATGGGTTAGCTCTCTCCCCTGAACTCCAGGCTTGAGTATCCAACTGACTGCTCAGCATCTTCAGTAGGATAGGTGACTGACGTCTCATTCTTACCTTGTTGAAAGCAAACCTTCCCACTCCTCCCCTGAAACTCCCTCTTTCACATCTTCCTCGTATTCATTAATGTCAACTGCATCTTTCTCATTGCTCAAGCCAAAACCTTCAGGGCTGTCCTCCCTTCCGTCCCTTCCCACACATCACATCCTCATGTCCCTACAGCCAACATTTCAGGAGATCTTCTTGTATCTGTCTTCAAACAAATCAAGAATTTGGGCACATCTCTGTACCTGCAACACCAGGACTGTATTAATCCACTCATATTTTTCCTGAATATTTCTGGCTGTCTCCAAACTTCTATTTCTCTGCTGCAGTTGATCCTCTTTAGTTTATTCTTAACACAGCAGTCAAAGAATTGCTTTAAAAACCAAGGCAGGTGACAAAACTCTTCTGCTCAAAACCCTTGCATAGTTTTACCTTGCATTCAGCAAGTCAGGCCACATCTGTGCCCCTGTTATCCACCACCCTCACCTAGTTCCATTCTCCCTCTCTCTCTTCTTGAGTAAATCCATACATGAATGGGTCATGGGTTCTAATTCTGGATCCCAGGTGAGCATTGTTTTCTGGGAGGAGCACAGGTTCAGGGTTGAAATCCAGCTCAACCACTTAATGGTTTACTTATCCAAATTTATGTAGCTCAAAGGCCCAAACATAAGCAATGATAAGGAAATAGCAAGCTAATCACCCCTGACTTGGTCAGCACATACAGCATATATGTGTTGAAATGTTACACTGTACCCCATACAAAGTATTACATGTTAGTCAAAATTTAAGAAATGTTTTTAAAAATTTGAAAAGTGGAGTTTGGGTCATGTCCCTTATCTGCCCCAAGGTCTTCTCCTGGTAATAAGCCCTCTCCACAAGCTGATGCTAATCTTCCTTTCCATCTTCACTTTAGCAGTCCACATTCCTGCCCACTGTCCAGAGGCCTCTCTCTTGTGTCTGCTGTGTGGACGACTCTTTCCAGCCTGAGTGTCTATGCACAGTGGCACCACCACAAAAGCTCTCCCCGTTGCCTCACTCAAGCCAAACCCCACTCATCATTTTAGCCAAGATTCCCCAAACTGAGGTCATTGCATGACAGAGGCTGTACATCATCCAGTTGAGAGCAGAATTAGAATAGAAAATTCTTTGTGTGTCCTTTTCATCTTGAGCTTTGCCGTCATAAGACATGTAAGCTGATGCTGACGGCCTCACTCAGGTGGTGTCAGGTGGGAGGTGTTCTGAAGGTAAGATAGTCTCCCAAATGAAGAGTGTTGGGGTCCTCTCACCCTCTCGTGGTTCCAACATATTGAGGCAAATTTTAATTTAAAGTGTCAGTAAAGTAGTTTTATGAATATATTATTAGGAAAAGGAGAATTTTATTATACTGAGATGAGCAATGATCACAAAGCATTTTGATCGCACAGTAGTTTGTGAGGAGTTAGCAAATTTAAAGCTCAGTTGGAATTTTTTCCTTTAGAAAAGATGTTGTTGTTGTTGTTAGGTGCCATTAAGTCGGTATCCAACTCATAGCGACCCTCATAGGGTTTTCAATGGCTGTTTCAGGGTTGCCTTGGGAGTGGATTGCCAGGTCCTTCTCCCATTTTTGCGGTGCTGGGAATTGATCTCGGGTCCTCAGAGACTACAGCGCAGCGCTCTACCAACTGAGCTAAATCCCAGCCCTTTTGAAAAGATAAGTGCCCTGAAATCTCTGTCCTTCACTATGAGGAAAAGTAGCTTTCAGACCCTGCTACCCAGCCATATTCTAAATACAAAATAAATACACACATTCAAAATTTAGTGCTATTTGGATCATGGATAGAAAATTAACTGTTTGCGCAAATAAATGTTACTATGGAGAGAACATTTTAATAATGTAAGCACAGAAATGTTTTCATTGTTAACGCATGTTATTACTGATATGAAGTATGTCACCTATTAAAATGGCCCATCTATATGCCTGAAAAACTTGGACTTAAATTTTCTAATTTGCTTAAAATCTTTCCAAATAAATAGTTTGAAGCTATTGATATATACAATGTATATTTTGTATATATACATATATGTATGTGTGTATACATTGTTGTTGTTAGGTCCTGTCAAGTTGGTATCTGGCTTGTAGCAACCCTATGAACAACAGGCAAAACACTATTGTTAGTGCTTCTCTGCTATTCATAGGGTTTTCAATGGCTGATTGTTTTTTGGGAATGGGCTTCCAGGTCCTTCTCCCCAGCTTATAGCACCTAGTGTACCCAGGAGGTCTCCCGTCCAAGTACTAACCAGGCCCGATCCTGCTTAACTTCCAAGATCTGACAGGATTAGAAGCCATAGTGGTACAACTGCAGGCTATACATTGTATAGAGAGAGATATATTTATCTCTGTATATACAGGGATGTCAAAAAAGTGTATACACATTTTAGGAGATGTATGTATTTACTTATGTATTACTTTTCTAAGTTGAATTGAATTATGGTAGCAATGTGTAGTATGATATTCTGAATCATATTTCTACCATCACATTAGAAAAAGTATATGATGCATTCTTAAAACAGCAAAATGGAAAGTTTTCATCCTAAGATGTGTATACATTTTTTGGTATCTGCTGTATTTTTAATATACACCAAAACCTTCGTAATAGTTTGTACAAACAATGATTGACATTCAGTGAAGGTACATACTCAGGGAAGGTGGCCAGTTGTTTTTTAAAAAAACAAAAACTTTCACAGATGGAGAGGGATTGAGGAAAGATAGGGTAGGTTTCATTGCACTAGAATGACACACTTTTGAGCAAATGTTCAATGGGGCATTTTTGGTAATAACAAAATTAGCTTAAATGTCCATCACTATGGAAATGGAAAAATAAATTATGATCTATCAATGTAATGTGGTTGTATATAGCTACAAAAATGAGAAATTAGAACTATACATAGTAGTATGAATAATGTTCAAAAACAATTTTTGAACAAAAAGAAGCAAGCTACAGAAAGGTGTATAAAAGTTGAGACCATTTATGTATTACTTTCTTGTTGTTGTTGTAGTTGTTGTTAGGTGCCATCAAGTCAGGTCTCACTCATATTGACCCTATGTACAGCAGAATGAAACACTCTCTGACACTGTGCCATCCCTAGGACTATTGTCAGTGCTTCTCTGCTATTCATAGGGTTTTCTTTTTATTTATTTATTTATTTATTTATTTATTTATTTATTTATATTTGGTACTGTTGGTTGAACCCAGGGCCTCATGCTTGCATGCTTTACAAGCGCTGTACCATGGAGGTGCACCCTCAGCCCTTTTTTTTTTTTTTTTTTTTTTTTTTTTTTTTTTTTTTTTTTTTTTTTTTTTTTTTTTTTTTTTTTTTTTTTTTTTTTTTTTTTTTTTTTTTTTTTTTTTTTTTTTTTTTTTTTTTTTTTTTTTTTTTTTTTTTTTTACTTTTTTGAGATAGGGTCTCGCAAAATTACACAGACTACCTCTGGTCTTGAACTTGCAATCCTTCTGAGTCACTGGGATTACAGGCATGTGCCAGTGTGCCCAGTTATTCATAGGGTTTTCAATAGCGGATTGTTTCAGGGGTGGATTGCCAGGCCCTTCTTCCTAGTCGGCAGCACTTGGTATTCCCGGGTGGTCTCCCATCCAAGGACTAACCAGGCCGACCCTGCTTAGCTTCCAAGTTCAGGCAGGATCAGATGCTAGGCTGCTATGACTGCAGACATGTGTCACTTAGGAACATAAAAAATAATACCAAATCTTCAGTTTATTGTTTTAAATATGTTCTGATATAATAAAAGTGAAAACATGCATGGAAGTGGGGCACAGTATTCAGACAGTGGTTGCTTCTGGAAGAGAGACAGAAGAAGGGGATCCAGGAAGGGCACTGAAAGGACTTGAATACTTGTTTTTTCATGTTTGGTTACTCATGCTTGGTGGTGGATATGTAGGTTTTCCTTTTATTACTCTCTGTACTGTTATGAATACCTGAAATACTTCATAGTAAAAATATTTCCTGCAGTTGAAGATCATTTTCTTTTAAAATCTCTTTGAGGAAATTACAACAGAGACAACTTTGTAGACTTATATCCATGATGAAAGCATTCTGAGTTGCTCTATGAATTTTAAAAAGCTGACATGGAACTGCTGTGGATTTCTGAAAGTGTGTGTTATCATATTTTTCTAACCATTGAGAAAACTCCTTTATGGTGCTAATCATAAAGTAACTGGATGACTGAACAATTAGGAAAAATTGAATCTAAAAACAAGTAGAAATATGAAGGGATGGGATGGGAGGAAGGTCAGTATTCTCCTCTAGGATTTTAGTCATCCCTCTAAATTCCTCCAACCATTACTACAAATACAATATCTTCCATATGGACAACAAAATCAAACAAAAATGTATCAGTCCAGATTAAAAAATCCATTCTCATTAGATTGTAAGGTTGATTACAAATTAGATTTAGTCCTAAAGACTCAAATAAAAATTTAGTGGAAAATCTATATGTCTGAGCCAAGATAATGAAAAATTTCTATTTAACTTGGGGAAATACTACTTTTTAATTTGTTTAATAGATGACTTTCATTTAAGAAACCAAACTCTGGAGTACTTAAAAATTTTTGGTTTTGAACCAAAGAAGCAATATTTAATAAAACAAAATATTATCAACTTAATAGACATAGTCCACATTTAAAGGCATATAATTGAATCTCTGACCTAATGATAATGTGAAAAGATGAAGAAAATCTGAATCCAAAGTCTATTAAAGGAACATGTTGACCTCTTTTAAGAAGAGGAGAAGAAAATAAAGCTTTGGGGTGTGATATAGAGGAGAAAATTTGTGGTCAGCAATTTACAACTATATATATTTGGATAAATCACTGTAACTTTGATTTTGTTTTACTTCTCATACTCCTTTAATGATAGTAACATTATTCTGAGGATCAGTGAAAAACACTGCAGTTTCATTATTATAAACCTATTACTTTATTAAAAAACACTATGCCAATTTACTGTAAATATCAAAAAAGTCACAACATAAGAAACTCAAAGGATTGTACCAAGAACTCCTTTTCATTGTTCACATTGCTTCACTAATATCCAAATTACTGAGAGCGAAGATCACAGAAGACTTCCGATAGATAGAACAAGAAAAAAAATATTTTTAGAAAAAAATTTTTGTTGGACTCAAGGAAGAGCCTACAGTATTTCTATTCATATTACTGTTTTTTCTTCTTTTAATCATCTTTTTTCCTTATATCTTCTTTCTTATTTTTTCTAGTAATTTTTTAGTGTAAAACTTAAGTTTGATTATGACATTTCCATACATGCATATCATTATACATTGCTCATGTTCACTTCCTATTACTCTCTCATGACACCCCTCCCCCAACCATTCCTCCCCACCAAAGGTCCCCTTTCTATTTGCATGTCTTATGTGTGTATGTGTGTAATTGAATATAAGTCAACATGTCCATAATATGTTCCTTTAATAGACTTTGAATTCATATTTTCTTCATCTTTTCACATTATCATTAGGTGAGAGATTCAATTATATATTTATGTATATAAATGTGTGTATATGTACATGTGAGTGCATATGTATGCATGTATGTGTGTATACACACACAAACACACATATACCTTTTTTATTCAGATTTTTAGGGCAAAACATGTGATGTCCCCCTTCTTTTCTCCATTACCCTTTCTTGTTGTCCACTACCCTTCTTTTTAGTTCCCTATCTCCTTTTCTGGGCTGGGATTTAGCTCAATTGGTAGAGTGCCACTCTGCAGTCTCTGAGGTCCCGAGTTCAATTCCCAGCACCACAAAAACAGGAGAAGGACGTGGCAACCCACTCCCAAGGCAATCCTGAAACAATCAGCCATTAAAAAGTCTGTCAGGGTCCGACTATGAGTCAGACACAACTCGAAGGGACCTAACAACAACAACAACAACAATCTCCTCTTCTACTTTCATGACGTATGTATTTTAATATGGAATACACATTAAAATCTAATATCCATATATGAGAGAAAACATGCAATGTTTGTCTTTCTAGATCTGGCTTCTTTCATGTAAAATTATGATCTCTAGTTCCATCCATTTTCCAGCCAATGCCCTAATTTCTCCTTTCTTTGTGGCTGAATAAAACTTCATGGTCAACATATACCACATTTTCCTTGTCTATTCATTTGTTTATGGACACCAAGTTTGATTCCATATCTTGACTATTGTGAATAGTGCTGCAATAAACATGTATGAGCAGTTATCTCTGTGGTATGTTCACTTATATCCCTTTGAATATATACCCAGGAATGGTATAGCTTTGTCATTAGATAGTTGTGTTTTTTTGTTTGTTTTGTTGTTTGTTTGTTTTTGAGGAACCTCCATACTAATTTCCATAGTGGCTGCACCAGCCTACATTCCACCAGCAGTTACTAGGGTTCCTTTCTCTCTGCATCCTCACCAACATTTATTGTTGTTTGTTTTGTTGATGGTAGCCATTTTGACTGGGTGAGAAGGCATCTCAATGTAGTTTTGATTTGCATTTCCCTAATGGCTAAAGATGTTGAGCATTTTTTCATATGATTTTTGGTCATTCATATTTCTTTTGGTGAAAACTCTGTTCAGTTCATTTGCTCATTTTTTGATTAGATACTTTGTTGTTTTGGTGTTTAATTTTTTTGATCTCCTTATATGTTCAAGATATTAATCTCTTGTCTGATGTATAGCTGGCAAAGATTTCTCTCCCATTCTGAGGCTGTCTCTTCACTCTGATAATTGTGTCCTTTGCTGTGCAAAAGCTTTTTAATTTCATGCAATCCCATTTGTCACTTCTTGCTGTTGTTTCCTGGCTATTGGGGTTCTATTCAGAAAGTTCTTGCCTATGCCCATGTCTTGAAGTATTTTCCCTATATTTTCCTCTAGCAGTTTCAAAGTTTCAGATCTTATGTTAAGGTCTTTGATCGATTTTGAAATGATTTTTGTGCAAAGTGTGAGAGACGGGGATATAGTTTCAATATTCTGCATGAAGATATCTAGTTCTCCCAGCAGCATTTGTTGAAGAGACTGTCTTTTCTCCAACTTACATTTTTGGCACTTTGTCAAATATCAGATGGCTGTAGCTGCATGGGTTTATTTCTGGATCCTCTCTTCTGTTCCATTGGCCTACATGTCTGTTTTAGTGCCTGTCCCATGCAATTTTTGTTACTATGGCTCTGTAGTATAATTTGGCATCAGATACTGTCATGCCCCCTGCGTTGCTCTTTCTGCTCAGGATTGCTTTAGTGATTCAGGATCTTTTGTGCTTCCATACAAATTTTAGAATTGTTTTTTGTATATCTGTGAAGAATGTCATTGGGGTTTTGGTGGGGACTACATTGAATCTGTAGATTGCTTTTGGTAATATAGCCATTTTCACAATATTCTTCTTCACAGGCTTGGGAGGTTCTTCCACTTTCTGGTATCTTCTTCAATTTCTTTCTCAGTGTTTTAAAGTTTTCATTATAGACCTCTCTCACCTCCTTCATTAGGTTTATTCTGAGATATTTTATTATCTTTGAAGCTATTGTAAATGGGATTGTTTTCCTGATTTCTTTATCAATCTGGTCATTATTGGCACATAGAAAAGCTACTGATTTTTGTATGTTGATTTTGTATCCTGCTACTTTACTGAAAGTGTTTGTAATAGTTCTCTGGTGGAGTCTTTAGGATCTTTTAAGTATAAAATCATATCATCTGCAAATAGAGATAATTTGATTTTTTCCTTTCCTGTTTGTATCCCTTTCATTTCTTTCTCTTGCTTTATTGCTGTGGCTAAAAGTTCAGTTACTATATTGAATAGCAGTGGAGAGAGTGGACATCCTTGTCTCATTCCTCATATTAGAGAAAATGCTTTCAGTTTTTCCCCATTTAGCATGATGTTGGCTGTAGGTTTTTCATATAATACCTTTACTATGTTGAGGTGTGTTGTTTTAATTCCTAGTTTCTTCATGGCTTTTATTATAAAAGGATGTTAAACTTGCCAAAGTCCTTTTCTGCATCTATTGATGTGATCAGTCTCATGTGATTTCTGTCTCTGAGTCTGTTTGTGTGCTATATTACATTTGTCACAGAAAGAAGATGGTCCAGGAGCTTCTCAGGCAAATGGGCAGTAATGACTGATGTATGGAGACAAGAAACAGCCCATTGTATCCATGGAACTTGAAACAGTTTAGTGATGTGAGGCATTGGGCAATACTTATGTAACTGCTCAGAAAGCCAGATCTGACTTGTGTGGTGTGATCTAAGAGTATAGCCACAGACAGGACCACACTTTTGGAACTGCTCAAATCAATAAAGTCTTGTCTGCTATATGTGTCCCACTTGCCTTTACATTAACCTAGGGTTCAATGTCTTCCTAGGACCATTATTGTCTTCTAGTGTGTATCCTATTAGGCACACTCATTCTTCTAGTTACTTTTCATTCCTTAGTTTATATATACTTCCTTGCTTCATGTACCATTGCTAGCTTTCAACTAATTCCTCAACCCAATGAATTGGATCTAGGTTTTTCATATAATGTTTTAAAACATTCCATCAGCTCACAGCTCCTTTTCTTTCATTTCAAATAGTATTTACCTGTGTGTATATAAACATATAAATTATTACATTATACAGAAGAGACTGCATCAGAACTTAAGTCATCAAGTTGCTTCATTACACATTTTGGTTGTGTCAGTATCTACCATCACAGATAATACTGAGATGAACAGCCTTATGTGAGTGGGTGATTTTAAACCTATGTGGTTTAACATCTGTAATACTCTCTTAAGAATAAATTTATAGATGCATGACTGTTGAGTTAAAGATAGCATATTAAAATAAAACCTCTTGAACATATTGCTAAATTGCTCTCTGTAAAAGTTGTTCAATCTCACCCTCCCACCATCCTGTGAGGAAAATACCAGTTTCCGCAGCTGTTTGCAATCCACTGTGCTGGCCTAAGTCTACAAAGTAACCTCATATCTTCTTTGGGAATGCATAGGCAGCATACAGAGATGCTTGGAAATGATTGTTGTTGTTGTTAGGTGCTGTCCAGTCGATGTGCGACTCATAGCAACCCTATGTACAACAGGCAAAACACTATTGTCAGTGTTTCTTTGCTATTCATAGGGTTTTCAATGGCTGATTGTTGTCTTTTGTTGTTGGTTGCTTTTATTTACATTTTTTATTTTTTGTATTTTTGGAGTGGGCTGCCGGGTCTTTCTCCCAAACGTACAGCACCTGGTGTCCCCAGGCAGTCTCCCATCCAAGTACTAACCAGGCCTGACCCTACTTAGCTTCCAAGATCTGATGGGATTGGATGCCCCAGTGGTATGGCAGCAGGCTGGAGATGATTAGTGGACAAATATTCTTATCATGGTCAGAAGAAATAAACATATGCTTTGAACACATAAGCAAGCTGTGGAAATTCTAGAGTAGCAAGCAAAGGCAAAGTCTTCCAGGGCTCTTTATCCTAGATCAGTGTTTGCTTTATACAAACAGCAGGCATGATTTATTTGGCCCACACTTTTAAATTAGGATACATAAAAATCAAGATTTATAACTTGTCTAGAAATCTTGTGTGCATAATGTTTGCACACAAAGTTCAACCAACTAGAGCTAAGCAGTGTCGTCCTTCAGACAGGGAAGGCACCTCTAGGGGACTGCATTACTCCCGGCCACCTTCATTTGTGTGTTACCTATTTCTCCACTGTCAGCACTGGAGTTGGAAAATTTGAAAACACCAAGGAAACTGCTTACTATTCACTAGAATAATAGTGAAAGTCGCCTGGAACAGAATTATGACACAGACTTAGACATTAAAGATCAAATCATGACCTCTGAAAAGCACCAATAACAGTAGATCTGGCCTCTGATTTGATGAGTCCTAACAAGTTCTACATTATAAAGATATTTTATCATAATATCTTTACATAAATCTATACATAATTTACATAAATGATATTTACACAGCAACAAATAATATAATTGCTAATCTACTATTAGAAATATGTGCAACAATAGATATCAAACATGGAATACAAGAATTTTGTTCACACATACTTTCCAATTTAGTTCAACCTCAAACTGTAATAAGCTCACTTGGAAAAATAATAGCCAATTAAAATTTTAAATATCTAGAGTATGATCAGAGGATAGAATAATACTCATTTCATTAAGTTCAAAAGCATAATTAGACATATATCTGTGCATGGTGTCAGAATTCTGCACACAGTGAGTTATGCAAGACCACGTAGGAATTAAAGCATGTGAGATAAATGTTCTAAAGTTCTTTCAACTACAACATAGATTCAGTCGTGCAGAATACAAATTGCAAAGCCCTCAGGAGAAAACTGAACAAGTGATAGGAGTATAAGCACACACCTTTGTCAGAAGAAAGGGACGTAAGGTTTTATTTTAGTAAATCTCAGTTAAACATATCAAAAGGATTTATACTATGGTTCGCAAGTAATACAGAGTTCTTTTATAGCACAAGGCATGAGACATAAGGTATCCCATATAAAGTGATTTATATGACAAGTAAGAAAGAGGATGTGTTTAAGGTTTGTTTTATTTAAATGACTTTTAAGAGAAAAATGTTTCATTCACCAAAGCATCTATGGCCCTGTGAAAATGCATGAATAGTAGCAATAGATTAGTTGAGTGAAGAATTTCGAAGCATGCTTAATGGGATTATCTTTAGACACAACTGTAACTGCTATGCCAGGTTTCCAGATCTAATATCCACTTTAGATTTTATGTTTAAATTATTTATTAAGGAGTATTTTAAGCATATACACAATAGAGTATTATAGGGAAATTCTTTTGCCCATTCCCTGGCCTTGACATTGGCTAAGACTGCCATTTCTGTACCCATCAACCATTTCAGCCTCTCTGTAGTAATTTGAAGCAAATCTAATGTATTATAATATTTCATCTATAAATGTTGCAGAATATACCTATAAAATGTAAGGACTCTTAGGAGCTGGGTGTAGTGGTGCATGTCTATAATCCCAGTGATTTGGGAGGCGGAGGCAGGAGGATCGAAAGTTCAAGACCAGAGGCAGTCTACGTAACTTAGTGAGACCCAGTCTCAAAAAGTAAAAAAATGGGCTGAGGGTGCAGCTCAGTGGTCCAGCACTTGCAAAGCATGCAAGCGCATGGCCCTGAGTTCAAACCCCAGTACTGCAAAAAAGGGGGAGCTCTTTTTTTAAATATAAGCACACTACCATTGCATCCTCAAAGTATAATTGCCCTAAATGACAAAATGGTGTAAAGCCCCTGGGGCTTCCTTTTGCTGATGACTCAAAGTGAGATGAAATATAGTGGCTGCAGCATTGGGTTCAAACATAAAAAGATCATGTGAATGGCACAGTATTGAGTAGTGTTTCACTCTGTTGTACATAGGGTCACTGTGAGTCAGATCTGACTCAATGGCATGCCACAACATAAACAAACATTATAATATCTAAAAGAAATCTTCAATACTGTCAAATATCCTATTAGTGTTCAAGCTTACAATTGTCTCATAAATGTTATAACTTTTATGACCTTTTTGTTTTCTGTTTCACGGGTCTCACTGTGTAGCCAAGGCTGGCCTTGAGCTTGCAATCCTCCTGCCACAGCCTCCCAAATGCTAGGATTACAGGCATACGCCACCATGCCTAGCTGCTGTCTATTTTTTAAAAATGAGGTACGACAGTACTCACAGTGTTGCATTTTCTTTTATGTTGCTTTAAATTAATACATTCCTCCTTTCTCTTCATTTTTTTCTTGGAATTTATTTCTTAAAGCAAATAAAGCTTTTGAATTTAAAAGACTATGGGAAATAAAATTCAGAGTAGATTTTTACCTTTCAAAAAATAGTGTGATTAAAATGTGGAAACAGGAGTCAATATATGATAGCATATATATGTTGTGTGTGTGAGAGAGAGAGAAAGGGGAAGAGGGAGGGAGGGAGAAAGGGAGGGAGAAGGAAGGGAGGAGACATGGAGGGAGATAAAGAGGGAGAGAGAGAGGTCATTTCCAGAAACTGTCAGCCAGACATAGTGGCACATGCCTATAATCCCAGCAATTGGGATGCTGAAGCAAGATGATTGTGAGTTCAAAGCCAGTGTGGTCTGTACAGCAACACTGTATTTCAAAAAGAAATAAGAAAAGGAAGGAAGGAAGGAAAGGGAAGGAGGGACAAAAGGAAAGAAGGAAGGAAGGGAGGGAGGGAGAGAGGGTGGGAAGGAGGAAGGAAAGGAGGGAAGGAGGGAGACATTTATCAACAATGTGATCAACATGATCACTCATTTATTTATGCATGCACTCATTTATCCATCCACTCAAATGTCTCTCCCTCCCTTCATCTACCCATCTATCCACTAACGCTCTGACAACTCTGCATGCCAACTCTACTCCAGCCAGCAGGGCCTACCAAATAAAATTAGGCCACCCACTTCCTGCCCTCAAGATACTTGCTCACTTAGGCGTCAAAACTTGACACAAGTACAATGTGCCAGCTTTTCCAAATATTCCAGCAGCTCCGTTGCACAGGAAAAGAAAAGCCCCGCCTCCTCCCATTCCATTGCTGAATCTGTGCTTCGTTGCTGAATCGCCTCACATTCCTTAGTTTATGCTGTGCCTTGGTGATTATTGCCAGTGTCTACTCAGCATGTCCCGAGGCAGGAATATCAGCGTCCTTTGATTACACCACTTCTGTTCTCCAAAGGCCCCGATTCCCGTGTGTACCTGTGTACGCGATCACCTTCGTCAGTTCACCCAGTGCGTCTCAAGCATCTGCTGCAATCCAGTGCACAGTGCACAGCGTAGAAATGTCCAGCAGCTGCACCAGCTAGGCAGGGCTGACATGGATTTGGACAGTGAATGCGTCTGTGACCCATCCGTGCCTTCGGCAGACATTCTGCCATACTCTTTGAACAAAAGGCTGGTTTCACAGAGGAAAGGGAAGGCTTCCTCTCCCTCCTGAGTCTATGCGAGAGGTGGGTGCAACCCTGTTCAACAGCTCAAACCTCATCTTGCTGTATCCTTGAAAAATCAAAAAAGACTTGCAACTGGATCCTCTTAGGATTTCATCTCACCCCCGTTTTTGTGTTATTTCAGTTCAGGGAGTCTACAACCAGCTAAATTTCTCCTGGCAGCTTCTGCCTAAGCTTCCAAAACTCTCTTCTGAATACTCCTCCAGAAGCCCTTGTATGCTTCTGCCTTTCTTAAACATGCTACCCCATGGATATCCAAGGTATCTTTGGTAGGAGATGGTAGGAGTTAAGCCTCTGAAATGTGATTTTAGGAACTGTGTGAATAATAGAAGGTCAGTCCTAAGAGAGGGCTGGGGTTTGGTTCATTTGGGAGAGTGCTGCTCCTTACTCTCTAAGGACCTAGGTTCAATCCCCAGCACCACAAAAATGGGAGAAGGACATGCAATCCCCTTCCAAAGCAGTCCTGAGACAATCAGCCATTGAAACCCTGTAAGGGTTGCTATGAGTCAGACATGACTTGACAGCATCTAACAGCGACAACAAAACAAATCCTAAGAGAGAGGCTAGGTCTCAGGTAATCCAATGGGAAGGGGCAGATGGGGGCGGTCAACAGAGCTACAGAGGCCTGGGTAGCTTGGTGAGCTAGTGAGTTGCCTGAGCTGCACAGACCCTACTCCTTCTCATACTGCGTATGCAATTAATTTAGAACCCCTGAGGGCTCGTTCAGAATATTTCTAGGGTCTGACCAACCCTCCTCACCGTCACTCTGCTCCCTCTAGCTGCCGTCATCTCTCACCTTGACCAACAGCTTAGCCTCCCTGCTTCCACCTCAGGCTACTTCCCACCTCCACAGCTTTGCACTGGCAGTTCCCCCTGCTGGGAAGTTCTTCCCAGAAGTGCCCCAAGTGCTCCTTCCCCACCTCTCTCGGGTGCTTGTTCAACTACTGTATTAGTGATGCCCTCGCTGACTTCTCTCCTTAAAATTGTAACACACCTACCCTAGCACCCGTTGTCTCAATGTGATTTCCCGAGTTTACTCTTCTCACTTTATAACTGGGTATATTTTTCTTATTTGTTTACTGTATGTCTCTTATCCTTTCAATGAAGTGTAAGTTCTATAAGAAGGATTTTGTTCATTTTGGTCACTGCTATACCCTTAGTGCCTACAACAGTGCCTGGATAGATATTGTTGTTAAGGGCTATCAAGTTGGATCTGAATCATAGAAAACTTACATACAACAGAACAAAACACTACCTGACATTGCCAGGCACATGAACATGTTTATGTTTGAGCCCATTGGTACAGCTGTGGTGCCAATCCATCTAGTTGGGTGTCTTCCTTTTTCTTGTTGACCCACTACTCTCCCAAACATGATGTCCTTTCCTAGAGATTGGTCCCTCCTGACAACATGTCCAAAATAGCTAAGACGCAGTCTAGCCATCCTTGCTTCCAAGGAACACTGTGGTTGCACTTCCTCTAGGCTGGATCTGTTGATTCTTTTGGCAGTCTAGGGTATATTCAATATTCATCTCCAGCACCATAATTCAGAAGCATCAATTCTCCTGTCTCCCTCAGTCAATGTCCAATTTTCACAAGGATAGGATGCAACTGAAAATGCCATAGCATGAATCAGGCACATTCTTCTTCAATGTGACACTTTCTTCTTTATTTTTCAACACTTTAAAGAGGTCTTTTGCCTAGATTGTTATTGTTATTAGGTGCCTTGGAGTCGGTGTCCCTCTCATAGTGACCCTACGTACAATGGAGAAACAGTATTGTTAGTGCTTCTCTGCTATTCATAGGGTATTCAGTGGCTGATTATTTTAGGGGAGTGGGTTGTCGGGTCCTTCTCCCAACTTGCTAGATAGTAGGTGTTTAATAAATCTTTGCTGAATGAATAAATGAGTGAATGAATGAATGAAGACCTCCTTCTCTCAATGAATTAAGGAGCCCTCTGTGTGACACAGAATTAGTCATAACCTTTACCTTAAGGTGCTGAAACACTCAAAGATACTTTAATGGTGATAACAAAGACATACCTAGTATAGTTATTGAACTGAATTGATAGTATTGGTGCACAGAGAGGCACTTGGTGAGTTTAGCATGCTGAATTCTTAGAATACTAGGGATGCTCAGACACAGGGTAGTGAGGAAAAGATGGCAGGGGGGCAGGGGACAAAGTTATGTTCTGTTCACAGTTTTCTTTGCCTTAAAGTAAACATGGACTGAAGCCACGCTAAGACCTCAGGGCAGCACCACTCAGGGTTTCCCAGGGTGAACCGGGCCAAGTGGGCAGCCGAATGCACTCGTGAATGGACATTTCCTTTAAGGCCTGTTTTTACATACTTTTCAACATTGATTTACTGAACATATGGAAGGGAAACCTATTAATAAAAATTGCAAACTTCTTATTTAAATTCAACTTGAAGTATTTCGTTCCTTGTAATAACACCATTTAAAAACATATTTGGAATTGCTTTTCTTCATAGTTTTTCCACCACTCATATCTAGAGTTAGACATCAAACTCACCAAAGATAAACTCTACTTACATGGATATGGTCAAAATATATATAAATTGTCTGTTCTTCTGGCCTTCATGTTGGCAAAATATTTCTCACTCTTCTGTCTTCGACTTTTACATATTTTTTCCAAAGGAGACCATTTCCCAAGAGATGTATTAAAGAGTATGAAGTTGAATGAATAAAATAAATCACTTGTTCCTAGGGTTTCATTCGGTTTCAGTTTTAGCTGAGTGCAACTTCTCACCATGGGATAGTTAAGTAGAAGGTGACAGAATTAGAGGTACACATCTGTGGCTCCAACATGCATAGCAGATATAAGTCAAATGGAGAAGTTGCAGCTTTTCCTGTATTTTGAAGAGAATATCATTCTCTGGTGCTGAACCAGATATCTTGCTAGTTGCACTTTTCACAGAGAAAAGCAGACGTTCTGAACAGTAGTCATTTTCTCTGGTGGCATTGCTGCAGACACTGATGTGCAGAGTAAACTGGTGGTCAAAGACAGTCTGACCCTGTCCTCCTTTGTATTTTCTTGGGTAGAAGAGGGAGTGAAAGGAGATCTGTTTACTCACATTAAACTCTGCGATCGCCTTAGGTCACCATGCTCCTGGTGACTACCCACTACCACTCACACACAAAGCCATGCTTTCCCAGTGCTTGGTTCCCAGGTCTGCCTTAAAAAGGTGTGCAGAATCAGTCCTTTTGTTCAGATGCCCTTATTCTCCCACCCCACTATTAGGGGGTTGAACCGAAGGCTTTGTACATGCTGAGCAAGTGCTTTCCTACTGAGCTATACCCCAAGTCCACTTTATCTTATTTTATTTTGTTTTGTTTTATTCATGTTGTACTATTTCTTTTTCTTTTTCTTTTTCTTTCTTTCTTTTTTTTTTTTTTTTTTGTGTGTGTGTGTGTGTGTGGTACTGGAGATTGAACCCAGGGCCTCACACTTGTATGCTCTGCAAGTGCTGGACCACTGAGCTGCACCCCCAACCCATTTTTTTACTTTTTGAGACAGGGTCTCACTAAATTACACCAACTGACTCTGGTCTCAAACTTGCGATCCTCCTGCCTCCACCTCCCGAGCCGCTGGGATTATAGGCGTGTGCCACCGCACCCAGTGCGTACTATTTCTTATTTTAGATCTTTAATGGGGCTTCAATTTTTACTTACTTATTTTTAATTTTATTTATTTATTTATTACTTTTGATTAGCAGGTCTTACTAAGCTTCACGGTCTGCCTCTGGCTTCGATCTTGCGATTCTCCTGCTTCAGCCTCTGAGTAGCTGGGATTACAGGTGTGTGCCACAGTGCCAGCTCAGATGCCTTCCTTTTCGTGTAAATTTCCATTAACAACTTTCTGAGTTCTTTTTGAAACTGATGTCTACCAGGGCCACCTCCTTGCAATGAAACACTGAACATCGCAACAGAAGTCTTTAAGATCTTAATCTTCCCACTCTAAGAAGAGCCCTTGCCTCCATGAAAGTTTTCCTTGCTCTTCCTCACCAACATTTGGTTTTTCACAACCAAGGAGGATGAGGAAACAGGGCTTCTGTCAGGCCAATAACTGTACAAATATATTTTCCCTAGAACAGTACTACTTGTCTATAGGTCCAGAACTAGGAGGGGACACTTAAGGGATTCCTCCAATAGAGATATCTGCCCCAAGATGATGTTGTTAAACAAATGACTGAACAATCAAACAAACCCTCTCAGTAGTGAGCAGTTATTGATTTTGCATTGGAAATTCCCACTGAATTAAGCTGTTCACTACCGAATGGTCTTTAGTGTATCTATTTTACAAAACTGCTAGAAGCAGCTTTGTTTTTGATTTAGTGTCAACCATCTATTAATAAAGACTATTTTTGGCAGTCCTAGGAGGATTGAATCAGGGCCGTGAGCATGCTAGACTGGTACTTTACCACTGAGGCACACCTCTATTCCCTTTTTGATTCTTATTTTGAGACAGAAGCTCAGTAAGCTGTACAGACTCCCTCTGGCCTTGAACTCATGATCCTCTTATCTCAGCCTCCTGAGTCTCTGGGATTACAGGCATGTGTCATGTAGTAAGGAATTTTTGACAATGCAAGAAGAGCTTGAGTTTAGGTATAGCCAGTTGTTGTCCATCTTACAGGGTCAGAAAATCCATTATACTAATTTGCATTTGTAGTAGGCAGACTTTTTAATAGATTATTTGCAAACTAAGTGGGTTTTAATTGAGGAGGGTAAGTGATGTCCAGTATGATCAATCTTATTAAAAGGGTAAACCTTTCATGCATGAAGTTTTAATATTTCAACCATGAGACAAGCTCTGTTAGGTCACAGATCTCATTTGAATTGTGTGCCAAAGGCTTGAATTAAAAACAATCTATGATAATATAAAGTCAGACGTCCTTAAAGTGATGACAGATAACTTTTAGGGGGTTTCAGAATAATTGTTCACCCAACAAAATGACTGCCAAGTCAAAATGGATACATCTTTCAGAGAAAATGTTTAGTGATGTGCTAATTACATCCAGGAGTTTATTACTTGAAAAAGTATTAAGATTAGTTATATGTAGAGAAGGAACTCCAATTCCTTTGTTACAATGAATAATGCAAAGGTTTGTTGAAATTCATGCAGTCCTATTTATGGAAGAACACCTGGGTAGCTTTATTTTGAGCTTGGAACAAAGCATAAAATTGTTGAGAATGTGATATTTAAATGTACTCATTTACATCTTTAGGCACACCAACCACAGTAAGATGGGCTTGCTGAGGATACAGAAATTTGGATCAGCCATGGTCTAACACCAGTGGCTTTCTGTGAAAGGGAAAGAGGATGTTAGTGCTGATCTTGTCCCCTGGTGGAAGGAGAAAGGGCCAGGTGCTGACTGCATGTTAGTGGTAGCAGAGCACTGGCAGCCACGGCGCTGCTTGTATTCTGTTCTTGCTCTGATTTTTCTGCCTCCTTCCTTCCACCCACTCCTGGTTTACATATGTTATCCTGCCACACCCTCCTACACACACACACACACACACACACACACACACACACACACACACACACGCAGAGCCACACACACCAAACCTATATATCTTGAAACCTCCTCCAAAAGTTGAGTTCTCATCCTATGTTTTTGAGAACAGTCTTTGCCATAAGAGACCATGAAAGATTTCAAACTTATATTGGTAGTTGGATACTTTTAATGAATAAAATTTTTATGGAATAATTTTTAACTAACACTCTTGAGAATCAAGCACTACTTACAATAAGTTATCACTTAAAATGCAAAGTATCCAGACATCTAGGGAATAACCACATTAATTACAGCTGCCATTAAAATGATTCCTGGAGATTCAATCCCCACCACCTGGAATGCCCGTCTGCTTTTTCCCTCCTAATACAAGTGCACCATCCCCTACAATATCCAACTGTAGTTTCACCTTTTCCAAGAAGTCTTCTCTTTCCAGCCCTGCAATCACACTTGCTTTGGTGTTAAGTTCTTTGTGGGTTAATAGTATGACTTCCCTATGTTTTCTTTATTGAGCTGAGTAAAACATCTTTCATGCGAAAGACCTAACACCCGCCAGAACCCAAGCTATCACACCTACAAAGATGGATGGGCCAGTTGGTAAATGACTGAAAAAAAAATCAATCCATCAATCAATCAGTGCAAAAATACAAAAATTTGGAAACTTTATCCAGAAAATCATGCCCTGGTGCTTAAATTTACCAAGCAGTATTATTTTTGCCGAAAGGTAGATTCTGCCTGCAGTCATACTTCTGTGGCATCAGATCTCTGAAGCTAAACAGGGTCAGACCTAGTTAGTACTTGGATGGGAGACCACCTGGGAACACCAAGTGCTGTAGACTTAGGAGAAGGACCTGACAACCCACTCCCAAAAAACAATCAGTCATTGAAAACCCTATGAATAGGAGAAGCACTGACAATAGTGTTTTGTCTATTGTACATAGGGTTGCTATGAGTCAGATACAACTCACCGGCACCTAACAACAACAACAAAAGTAGATTCGGATTTAGAGGAATGAGTTCCAGCTCTATATAGCTATTTAACCAAACATTAGATAAGTTATTTTACAAGTCTTAGAAATTGTTTTCCTAAGTTTTTTTGAAAAGCATAATACGGAATCAAATGAGAGGATGAATGAGCAAAAGCCTCATCATTGATGTAAACGTTAGTAATCACCAGCATTATTTCAATGAAGAGCAGGGAAATTAGGCACAGAAAAATCTGTGCAGTAAGCTAGGTCAGTCTGGAGCTTCTGATATGTACACATAGATACAGAATACTTGAGCCAAACAAAAGTATTGTTTCTCCTTAATATTCAGCATGATTGTAGTCTCTAGCTTATTATTTTGTAATTGATAGCAAAGCTACAAATGGCGCTGGGGATTGTTGCACATCTCACATTATTGCCTTGCTGTGGAGTACCGTAATCAAATGGAAATGGAGAAAATGTTTTGTCAGAGATTTCTTTCCATACGCAAGATGTTGCCTTTTTCTAAGTATCTTTTAGCTGTTGACTATTTTATAATCATTGGCATAAATATAAAAATGGTAAACAATGTTTATTGTTTGCACACAAGTGGGTCTGAATTGGGGCCTTTTACTGCCAGTCATTCCCAATGCAATCTCAGGAATGTAATAGGCAATCAGACAGTGATTTATCTGACCCATTATTGAGAAAGAACCAAGAAAAATCTAAACATCATTTGGTTCTCTCATGTGCGCATTGCAAATGCAAAACAGTGAATTATCTGAGCTTTGTCATAATATTCTATGCTATCACCATATTTAGTATGCAACAATTTGTTTTTATTGCTGCTCTTAATTTTTCTTTGTTCAACCATGGGAAGAAATACAGAAGCAAAGTAAATGCAATGGTGTTTCATGAAGGAAACATATCTAAAACTCAAGGCAATAGATGCACCAGAAAAATAATTCTTTATGCTTTCTCGAGGTGAGGTGTATTGTTCCAATGTCATGGCCGTATTCCAACCAAGGTAATTATTTCATTCTGCACTCACTACAGGAAATGCCCTTGTGGCCTGAGCTGGCTCTCAGACTCTCTTTACCCCTTCAGAACTGATGGTAAGGGCTCTGCTAAACAGCTGCCATGTGGTCACATTCCAAGTGAAAATGAAGCAGCATTGTGTATTAAGTGAGTTCTAAGTCCCCAAACAAATCCCAAATCACAAAAAGTACTTTAATTATTTATGAGTGCGGCCAACAATTATGTTATGAATTTTCCTTGAAAAATCAACCCAAAGTGTTATGCCACACACAGAATAAAGCACAAATAAATTGCTTTGCTAGTTAGTTTAGTAGTTAGTAATTATTTTCCTGACTGCCTCACAGAGTCATAGTCTAGTGTCTAGTCTAGTGACTAAAATGGATATTACCAAAACAATAACAAAAATGAATGTGCAAAGTACAAGGGGAGTGAAGCCATGTTAAAGGTCAAGGAAGCTGGCAGAGGAAGCTTGAGTTGAGACCGGAGGGCAACAGAGAAGCCAGCTACGGCAGGGAGCTGAAGAAGGGGATAGGGGGCAGCAGATGTACAGTCTCCAAAATGTACTGCAGGAAGTGAAGGAGGGCTCCTGTCCCCTGACGTAGAGGCCAGGGGAGCGATGTACAAGGTGAGGCAAGGCAGTAGGCAAGAGGTGGCCAGCCTGTACCCTGTAGCTTGATGGTATTCCTAAAAGGTTTTCCCCTGGAGTTTTAATGGGGAAAATACTTTAATGCATTTTGTGTTCTTCTCCCAGCAACCAGTGAAGCTGATATGTTTCCAAGTTGGGTATTAAGGGACCAGACTTCATAACCTGCCCACATTGATAACCAGTGTGGGACAGAGGGAAAATTTTATACCTTCGCAGTCCAGACTCCTGAATCATTCCCTGCTCTATCTGCCCTCCATCTCTGATCTCTGTCCTTGAATATGGAGGCAGTATGTGAAGCTATTTGGTCATAGTTACAAGGGAACATTAAAGACTGTCCCTCCAGATTAATGATGGATTCATTCACTGCACTCATAATCTGGTGGTCTTCAGTGGGCATGTTGTCGATTGGGTCTGACTTATAGTGACCCTATGTACATCACAATGAAACACTACCCAACACTATGCCATACACATAATCTTTTTATGTTTGAGCTCATTGTTTTAGCCACTGTGTTTCTTCTCATTTTGAGTCCTGCCACATCAGCAAGTGGAGGTCCCAGGAGCTTTACTCCATTCCCATCATTAAGGTCAACTCTACTTTGAGGAAGCAACACTTCCCTACTCATCTTTTGAATAACTTCCAGCCTGAGGGGCTCATTTTCCAGCACTGTATTTGACCATGCTTCTCTGCTATTCATAGGGCTTTCAGTGGCTAATTGTTTTGGGAGTGGGCTATGGGTCCTTCTCCCTAATCTGTTTTAGACTAGAAGCTCAGCTGAAACCTGTCCACCATGGGTAGCCCTGCTGGTATCTGAAATGCTGATGGCATAGGTTTCAGCATCACAGCAACATGCAAGCCCCCATAGCACAACAAGCTCACAGACCATGGGGGCAAGTGGGCATAGCCAAGCCTAATTAAAATTGACCCTTAATTCTTGAGTTTTCTAGCTAAGCAGAGTAGAAAAGGCAATGATTAATATTTAGAATTGACTGGAAAAGATACATCGGAGCACTTGTTAACATGGTTCTATGATCAGCAGCAATGCCAAACCTAGATTTGCAAAGCCACAGCTTCAGAGACAGAAACCAATCCTGCTTCTCCCTATGACAGCAAATGGTTTGGTCATCTTCATTCTTTATAGACCACGGTCAATTGCAAGGATTAAAAGATAGCTAAGTAAATAGTCTAAAAGCTTTTGTTTTCTTTTGCCAAAATGTGAATTCTGTTTATGTTATCCAAAATTCTACCATTTATAATAAGTCACCTTTTCTGGAGGTGTCTGGGTTATTGCAAGATTTGATCAAGGGTGAGTTTCTTTCCAGGACAAAAATTATCTACAGCTACTTTTCCAAAGTAGACTTTCTTCAAAATGGAAGAGCCATACTTGGTCATGTCAACAGATGAACTAAGCAAATGTTCCTGTTTGTGGTGCTGCTATTGAAGCAGTGGGGGATGCCAGGATGAAGGAGTAGATTTGTTAAAGTAATATCAGCTGTTATATCAGATAGAACCTGAAAATTCTGTATTTTCACCCAATGAAAATTAACTTCTTGCTCTCAAATCCTAACAGTGATGGGCTGGGTCAAGTTCCATGCACTGCCGCAGACCCAGGCCTCCAAGGCTCTGCCATCTTCAGCACAGTGGCCCTGGGTGTCAACATCCACCTAGCAAATGAGGGGAAAGGAAGTGGAGAATGGTGTAGAGTTTTCTGTGGCCCAGGCCTGGGGGTGGTATATGTGACTTTCTACCACTTTCCATTGACCAGAATTCAGTCCTACAGCCATGTCTAACTGAGAGGGAGAAGGGGGCATGTGGCAGTGTGGACCAACTGTGTGCATCAGCACTGAAGGAAAGAGAAATACTGGGAATCATCTACTCGGTCTTTGCACAAAAAGGATTTTCAAAAATTCTCCTGTTTTTCAAAAACCTTCATTCAACCTGATAATTTAGAATATGAGGAAAACAATACACACTTGGATATCAAAGCCAGCTTTACCTATCTGTGAAGGCTTCTCTTCCTTTGTCCCCCAAATCTGATGACCATTCCACATTTCCCTATTCCCCCTTTCACAGAAAGAAGCATTCTGACAGCACATGCGATCAGATCCAGACAGAAGCAAACACAGATGCTCTTCATTGTTCTGAATCTGTTCCCTCAGCTACAAAATAAGTATAATATTGAATTTAACATTTGCACAGCACCTTTTATGTACCAGGATTCAGAACTAAACAGGCATCATATCCTGAGAGAGACAATGAGGACATAGTATTATCATAGAAGTTAACAAACTTGCGCACTGTTTTTGCAAATACCCACCACGGTCCTTAGCACACATTATGACATCAGATGATCCTTTGTCATTTTGCTTCTGTTGTCTCTTCGGTTCTCTCAACTCATTCAGCAGCCCAGCATTCTTCTACAGGCACATAGAGTTATGGAGGAGGTGCCCGTTACTTCTCAAAAGAACTCCTGGCCTACTGTTCCATCCCTGGAAGTAGGGCAACTTACTCCTACCTGTGGACTCAGCCTCACTGCCATTCCGGCCTAAAGTGACCCCAGGCACAGCCATGAGGACATGTCCCCACATTCTTCCTACTGCTGTTCTAAGGTGCTTTTCTGGTCTCCAGTCACCTCCTGTGTTGTACCTGGCTTCCTTCTGCTTGGTTCCTGAATTATTACCAGCAATGGGACTCTTCCTAAATTAGCTGTGGCCTCCTTGGGGACCTCAGGGTAATATAGTGAAGACAGATTATAGACTCCTAGGAAAATGTACTGACCTCATTATAACCATTGTCATTATTGTTGTTTGTTGTTGTTAGGTGACATCGAGTCAGGTCCGACTCATAGTGACTCCATATACAACAGAACAAAACACTCCCCAACACTGTGCCATGCTCGGCACTATTGTCAGTGCCTCTCTGCTTTTCATGGGGTTTTCAATGGCTGATTGTTTCTGGATTTTTTCAGGAGTGAATTGCCAGATCCTTCTCCTGTTTTTGTGTTGTGAGACCTCAGAGAGTGCAAAGCAGCATTCTACCAACTGAGCTAAACCCCAGCCCTATTGTCATTATGTTGTTGTTGTTGTTGTTGGCTGCAGGCTAAAAATAAAATAAATCATGCAAACTTGCAAATAAGTAAATTATATTAAAACTAAAGGTAATAAATACATAAAAATCATTTCTTCCTAATTATTTTACTATCATTTAGCTCTTGGGATTATTTGTGTCTACTGGATATATTTCGTTGCTGCCTTGTTGTTGTTGTTGTTAGGTGCCGTCAAGTCGGTATCCAACTCATAGCGACCCTCATAGGGTTTTCAATGGCTGACTGTTTTGGGATTGCCTTGGGAGTGGATTTCCAGGCCCTTATCCCATTTTTTGCAGTGCTGGGAATTGAACTCGGGTCCTCAGAGACTGCAGCACAGCGCTCTACCCACTGAGCTAAATCCATGTTCACTGACATTCTGTTAGCAGTCTGAAATTCACCATGGCACCTTTATTGTTTTGTTTAGTCTTGTCTTGGTTTGCTTTGACCCAGACACATTTACCAGACCACTGCTCCTATGCCAGAAAAAAAAAAGGAAAAGAAATGCAGGGTATTAGAAAGCTGAAAACATCCACAATTCAGGGGATTCAGACACAGGAAGTAGGAAATTTCTGCAGATGTGAACCTCTGCTTCTGAAACTGAGTGTGGATTATCCTCCATCCCAGTTCTGTAGGCATGCCCAACTAGAACTGTGATGACACCTTGCACCACCTTCCTCAGTGGTTTTTCAGTCAGGACACCAAGGTACCTGTAGCCAGGCTTTCTGAATGCCAAACACCTGTCTTCGGGGGACCACTGCTGGTTACATTCATCTTGACTTCCCTTGATTCCAGGATCTATCCTTTGTTAGGTATCACAGGTTATCCATCTGGTTTCAGCCACAGCTAACAACATTTACCTCCATTTGGTCTCCTCTGGATCCATCACCTTTCAGATCTTCCTCTGATCATAAATCTTTGGTGCTCCTGGATTAGCAAGCACCTTGTCACACTGCACCCTGGTCTTCTGACCCTAATCTTCCTGGTCTGAACAATCCCTCCAATGCTGTTTCTGAATCACTTTCCATTAACAGATGACAAATCAGAAACATAGCTTGACTCCCAAAGCAATTCCAAAGCAATCAGCCATTGAGAACCCTATAAGGGCTGCTGTGAATTGAACATGACTCCATGGCACCTAACAACAACATGGAAAAGAGGGCTGGCCCACATTTGGCAATTCTGAATGGTATCTTAGCACAAGATTGACTTTTATAGCTACATTTACATTTGTAAAAAGTAATTCTATAAAAACAGAATGATATTTCCAGGGGCTTTTAAGGTATTAACTGTCGTAAGTTTTTTGCTTCTTTCAGAAAGCATCTCATTACGTAGCCCAGGTTGGCCTTGAACCTTGTGTAGCCAAGGCTGGCATTGAACTTGAGGTCCTTTTATTTCTACCTTCTGAGTGCTGGAGTTACCGGTGTGTGTCACCATACGCAGCAACCATTATAAGTTTTAAATAAGCCTGTAGAAGTACCACTATGGCATCCAATCCTAGCAGATCACAGAAGCTAAGCAGGGTCAGGCCTAGTTAGTACTTGTATGGAAGACTGCCTGGGAACACTAGATGCTGTAGGCTTGGGAGAAAGACCTGGCAACCCACTCCCAAAAAACCATCAGCCATTGAAAGCCTTACAAATAGCAGAGAAGCACTAACAATAGTGTTTTGCCTGTTGTACATAGGGTCGCTATGAGTTGGACAGCAACTCGACATCACCTAACAACAACAATTTAAGAATAGTTATAAATATTAGAAATAAGTAGATATATTTAAAATAATTCACATAAGATTAAAGTGATACATAGCACAGGAGCCAACCAGCACAAATTAATTTTACTTGTTGTTAAACATCATCCTTTTTTGGGACCTGATCTGTATACTCCATGGATCTAGGGAGATGAGCCATGTGGCCAGACCAAAGAATCAGATATTGCCATTCTGAGACCACTAAAACCATGCACATGACTTACATGTCATTATAATTATTACTGTGAAAGCCTTTGAACTTGAAAAAGAAGAACTGTATAATACAAGAAGGCGCTATTTTAAATAAGATAATACAAATATTTACCAGAATCATTGAGGAAATGAGAAAGGTGTAGGAAATTTTAGGATATGGCCATAAATAATTGAAGTGTAGTAAATACCAACTGCACTAGTAATTTGATGATGAGAAAGTAGCATTTTACTAAAAGTTTTACTATTTTTCTCCAGACATGATTTAAGGGTTTGACTTAATCCTCTGTTATTTTTCTCACTTATAAGTTGTTTTTAAAACAATTAGCAAAAGTATTTTTTACGTTCTTTTTCAAGTACTTTGTATAAAACTTGGACTTGGGAACCCTCTGAGGCATATTTTTTGTTTCTCAACACTTAAACACCTCTTCCTATGTGACAGTAGCAATAATTTAGTGTACATAATGCCTTTCATTAGCCAAAAAGCTGAAGAAATATTTCATAGCTTCAACCTTGATATAGTGAAAACACCACCATAAAAAGATAAAGGAAGTATTACAGTAGCCTTAGGTATTTAAGTTTTAGGAAGTGTTCATTGTATATATCTACCTGCCAGGAAATGCTACTCTCTTTAAATACTGGTTTAGGCCATAACACTGAAAGTAACCATTGTGTATGACTGCCTACAGTTTTATTCATTAACCAGCATATTAAGTAAAAGGTCAATATTATTTTTGTTATTGTTAGATTCCCTTTGACTAATTCAGAATCACTTCCAATGAACAAATATTTGATATTCCATATCATCTGTGTCCTTATTTTAAAATAATGCATTGCTCTCTATTCCTCTGTAAGAATATGCTATGCCCTATCAATGTAATCTGACTTACAAGAGCCTCTGCCTGTCTTCACTCTGGTATAATCAGTAAGTAGCACCCTCCCCACTATCCATGGATATTTATGCAAGTGTATATACACTCTCCGGGCTGGGATTTAGCTCAGCTGGTAGAGCGTTGCGCTGCAGTCTCTGAGGTCCCGAGTTCAATTCCCAGCACCACAAAAATGGGAGAAGGGCCTGGCAATCCACTCCCAAGGCAATCCCGAAATAGTCAGCCATTGAAAACCCTATGAGGGTCGCTATGAGTTGGATACCGACTCGACGGCACCTAACAACAACAACAACATACACTCTCCAGACATCACATATCCCTGCAATCCCTGACACTAAGCATAGTCTTACATTTAGCCTTCAGGATAAAATTCACTACCTATAACACATTATTGGTTCTTAAAGATGGCACATTAGAAAACACAGTGCCCATTGAAAATTAAAATTTATATGAATCTGACTATACTCTAAAGGAACTTTTTCCCAAATTTTTTTGATTGTTTAGTAACACAGATCCATTTTCAAAGATCAGCAATTAATGTTATAAGTTTTTTTATTGACATAGATACTTTATTAGATGCTTATCTGTAATAACTACTCAGGTGAAATGATGTGAAATATTATATAAATGTAAAATTTGCATTGCAGTCATTTGAGTATGATTAATAATTTCAACTCCCAGTCATGCAATTAATTTCATATGATACTATCAATGGCTTTTTATATAAAGTTTGTTTATAATCAATGAAATACATTCATGAAAATTTTTATAAGAAAAAAGGAACATGTTTTTACCCCTTTTGACAATATTGGACTTTAATAGGTAGTAGAAATGCCTATTATCTATTACAGACATCAACACAAGTAAGCAAAAGAATAAGTGGATTTTCAAGTTTACAGAGTCTTTAAGTACTGTAGTTTCATAAAAGCATAAATAAAGAAAATTCATTTAAAACTTATTTTAACCTTTAAACAGTTCTATTGAGGACCAGAAATCATGATAAAAACAATTTTAATGCATAAAATGTCTTTTAAACTTTCCTCAAAATCTTACCCACTCTCAATTTTTCTATGTGGTGATGATGTTGTACCCTCATTTTTAATGGTCATGTAAAACACTATTACTGAGATCATGTGGCTTTTCTTTATTATTCTACGTTTTTCCTTGAGCCTTAAGTAATTTCAACTCTGCTGTTGTTGTTGTTGTTGTTGTTAGGTGTCATGAAGTCAGGTCTGACTCATAGTAACCCTATGAGTACTAGCAGTACTAGAGTACTAGTTTTGCTAGTAGCTAGAATAACATGAAAAAACTGTTTCCTGAAGAGAAACATTGCTTTAGAGTGTCCACAGTTCTCACTGTAAGATTTATAGCTAGCACACATGTACTAGAGTACTAGTTTTGCTACAACAAAACAGTCTCCGACAAGGTGCCAGGCACATGATCTTCTCATGTTTAAGACCATTGCTGCAGTCACTGTGTCAATCCATCTAGTTGAGTGTCTTCCTTTTTTTGTTGACCTTCCATTCTCCCTAAAATGATATTCTTCTCCAGGAATTGGTACCCCCTGACCACATATCCCAAATACATCAGATGCAGTCTTGCCATCCTAGGTTCCAAAGAGCACTCTGCTTGCCCTTGTTCAAGGATGAATCTGTTGCTTGTTTTGACAGTCCATGGCATAGCTTTCAGCATCACAGCAACAGGCAAGCCTTCAGAGTGTGGGAAACTGATGAACAAGTAAAAGATTTAAACTCTATTCTTAAGCAACTTATCTCTTTGTTTTTTTTAATTGTCCTTATTCAGTTTCAAGAAATGCCTAAGAATGTATTGGAGGAAGGCAAATGCTAATAACCTGGACAGAGTAATACTATTTGTCCCAGTCATACCAATCAATAGAAGTTACACTTTTAGTGGCTTATCTCATTCTTCTACAGGTCTTCCCTTGGTGGTCATCTTATTAGAAGAATGATTATTTAAGAAGGAATTCAGTTATTCTCTTCTATTCAAATAATTTTCATACTTCTTGCACAGTAGCATTAAATCTTCTCATAATGAAACCTAATATACATGTTTCTATAACCTACTATTGTAGTAATACAACATAGCATGAGGTATTATGACAGAATATTTATCAGATGTTTATAAATGAGAAAAAATAGCAGATCAATTAATCCTCACTTTTATTTTATATTTCTGTTGTAAGAGATAAAGTATCTTTAATGTTAAACATTTTTACTTATAATGATTTTTGTTTAAATGGTATTTTGAATGTATGCAAAGACATGTACAAGGCAACAGTAATATTAGAAAGTAATAAATTAAAAATAAGGAAAAAGGAAAGTAAATGAAGGAGAAAAATTCATCATAATTACATAATTACAAAATTACATCATTACATATATTACATACATTACATAATTACAAAAATACATCATAATTAATGTAGCTGAGTTTAATAACCTAGCATGGACTTGAGATGGACTGAGTAATGGAGGTAGGCAGAAGGGGAGAGAAGGGATGTGAATGTCTGTATGAAATGTTGTGAATTTTATTTGAAACACATTTTTCTAACCTTTTCCCTTCATAAATCTTCTCAACAGTGGTAGATCCTTGAGACTGTATATACAGTCCTTATGTACCTATGGAATGTCTACACTATGTCCTTAGACCATAGGAGAATGAGTCAGTAATGATGCAAAGGGACTGGACTTTCCATTCTGGCTTTATCTATTTTATTTGACACATTTTTTTTCTCTTCTGGTTGCTTTCCCTGGGTTTTACTTAATCATCACTTGTGTGTGCAAGATAATAAAAAGAAAAGAAAAACTCCAGACACCACTATCACACCACACACATTGCATCCAATAAGAAACAAAAATATACATGTGTGCTAGCTATAAATCTTACAGTGAGAATTGTGGACACTCTAAAGCAATGTTTCTCTTCAGGAAACAGTTTTTTCATGTTATTCTAAAGTAATGAGAATTTCTTTACAGTTAAAAAACACACATAGGTCTCTGCTACTCCCTTAAATTCAAAAGCTTAATTCATATCTATCTATATATACATACATATTATATAAAATATACATGTATATGTTATTTGTTGTTGTTGTTAGGTGCCGTCGAGTCGGTATCCAACTCATAGCGACCCTCATAGGGTTTCCAATAGCTGACTGTTTCAGGATTGCCTTGGGAGCGGATTGCCAGGCCCTTCTCCCGTTTTTGTGGTGCTGGGAATTGAACTTGGGACCTCAGAGACTGCAGCGCAGCGCTCTACCAACTGAGCTAAATCCCAGCCCCATGTATATGTTATAGATATATATTTTATACCTATAGGATACAAGATTTTTTCGAGGCGCAGTGGTGCACGCCCGCATCCTAGCGGCTTGGGAGGTGGAGGCGGGAGGATCGCAAGTTTGAGACCAGAGGCAGTCTGCGTAATTTAGCAAGACCCTGTCTCAAAAAGTAAAAAATGGGCTGGGGGTGCAGCTCAGTGGTCCAGCACTTTCAGAGCATGCAGGCACAAGGCCCTGGGTTCAACCCCCAGTACAGAAAAAAAAAAAAAAAACCCAAAGAGACAAGGTTTTCATTCCTATTTTATACCTATCTATATGTGTGTGCATATGTACATATATGTCTACAGCCATACCATCCTGGCATCTGATCTCATCAGATCTTGGAAGCTAAGCAGGGTGAGGCCAGCTAGTACTTGGATGGTAGACCGCCTGAGAATACTAGGTGCTGTAGGCTCGGGAGAAGGATCTGGCAGCCTACTCCTGAAACTATCAGCCATCAAAAACCCTATGAATAGCAGAGAAGCACTGTCATAGTCCTGGGCCTGGAACAGAGCCAGGGAATATTTTTTTCTGTTGTGTATAGGGTCACTATGAGTCAGATCCAACTCTACAGCACCTAACAACAAAACAACAACAACATATACATATATGTCATATGTTCTTGCTTTGCCTTGTCTTCTTCTCCATAAGAATTTCTACAGTACAGAAATTAAACACTATTTCAAGGAAGGAACTCCGAATAGTATCAAATCCATCCTTTCCTAATGTCACCTCCGGCTTTCCATTTCTTGAATTTTAATGGTGTCTGTGCTATAAAAATGAAGTGGTGTTCAAAAGAGCCTGGAATAACGAATCTCTCTTCAAGAATTGTCAGTGCCATGGCCATTTTTCATTCCCATCGTTTTAGGAATGCATGAGAAGTCTTCTTACCCACAGGAATTTCCCCACCTGCTGCCAGAAGTAAGGTAATTAAGGGTTAGACTCTCCTAGGAGCACGTTCAGAGATCTTTCAACTCTCGGAAAATTGGATTCACGCTCAGTTACCAACTTTAGTCCTTCTTCTATTTTCCCCTTCCAGGCAGCTACTTGAGTTCATTTCAGTGAAGTCCTTGAAATGCGGAGCCACTCTTCCCCCCCTCACCCCTTATTGATTAATGGTGGGGTACACAGTAATACAGCATTTGCTATCTCCATTGTGCAACTATTACAGCACATTTGGTTACACTTTCATCCACTTACAAAGTTTATGGAACCTTTTCACTAATATGTAGTATAATTTGCATGCAGATACGGGTTATGTTCCCCCATTTTTCCCATGTACTCATGCAGTTGCATCATTTTTCCTTTATCCCTTTACCTTATTTCCTGGCCTCTTCCCACCTTCTATAGTCTTTGCCACTCTTAAAATTGCATCCAGGGGAAGTGGTCAGCAATCTTACTTTTGAAATTTGTGTGTGTGTGTGTGTGTGTGTGTGTGTGTGTGAGAGAGAGAGAGAGAGAGAGAGAGAGAGAGAGAGATTTGGGGATTGAACATACATTGTAAGGCCTTGCACATACATTGTAAGTACTCTACCACGGAACTGCACCCCTACCTCCTTTTCTAAAATTTTTTATCTTGAGGCAGGGACTCACTAAGATACACAGGCAGCCTCTGGCCTCCAACTTGCCCTCCTCCTGCCTCCACCTCCCAAGTTGCTGGGATTGCAGGTGTGTGCCATGACACCCCACACATTAGAAACTTTTAAAGGAGAAAATCTGTGTGATTTCTGCCGTGGAGAACTTTATATGTAAGTGAAAGAGACGAGTTATTTTTTCAATTAAATAGTGGGAGAGGTAAACCAGGAACACAGAGTGGTCTTTGCTATAATGCCACAATGTAAATGGCTTAGACACCAGTTTTTGTATTCAGTCTAGTGACTGGACAGGAGTACTTGTGTGTCTTTTAGTACTGAGGAAACACAGTGAAGAAACTCTTTCAACCATCTTAGCCACTTCCAGATGTTGGCTGGATAGATTCTTCGAACTCAAATGAGAAAACCCATTTTATTTGCTCTTTCTTATTTCTTGGGAAAAGCATTCCATAGTTCTGCAGTGCTTCTAGTTGTGTGTACATCTCTAAACCAGCTCCATTGTTGTAATTCACACAGTCGGGCTATAATTCTTTTTTACATATTTTAGTTAAGTGTCGTGAGTCAGTATCTGACTCATAGCAACCCCATGTACAACAGGCAAAACACTATTGTCAGGGCTTCTCTGCTGTTCATAGGGTTTTCACTGGCAGATTGATTTTTGGGAGTGGGTTGCCGGGTCCTTCTCCCAAGCCTGCAGCACCTGGTGTTCCCAGGCAGTCTCCCATCTAAGTACTAACCAGGCCTGATCCTGTTTAGCTTCCGAGATCTGATGGAATCGGATGCCACAGGGCTATGGTTGCAGGCTTTATATATGTAAGCCTTTGCAAATCTTTTCATTTGCTCCTTACTGTTGATGATATGACGTGGTCTCACACATGGCAGTCACTTGTTACTACCAACTTCTGAGCTTCTTTAAAATGGTATTTGTAGCTTAAAGAAAAAAAATGTTAAGCATGGAACTGAAAAGTGAAACCACCCTCCACCCTGACAAGCTGTCTATAGATTGTAATATTTTAAATATCTTTTTTTGAAACCCTGAAAATATGCAGATAATCATATAAGGCAATTTATGTCAAATGAAATAGCTGTGAATCAAAATCCAGTCCAAATGTCAAATTATAACCAGTTCAGAGGAGACATATGTTCAAACCTTTATTAAGACAATTATACCAGTGCTTCATTGTATGAAAACTGTTAGGACTTGAAGCTGTTTTTGTTTCTTTCATTGGTTTATAGTAATCATAAATATTTATGTGATTGTAGCTATTGTTATTAGGTACTATCAAGTCAAGTCCGACTCATAGTGATCCTGTGTACAGCAGATGAAACAGTACTTCACACTATGCCATGCTCAGCGTTATTTTTGATGTTTCTCTGCTATCCATAGGGTTTTCAATGGCTGATTGTTTCAAGAGTGGGTTGCCAGGTCCTTCTCCCAAGCCTACGGCACCTGGTATTCCCATGCAGTCTCCCATCCAGGTACTAACCAGGCCTGACCCTGCTTAGCTTCCAAGGTCTGATGAGATCAGATGCTGGGTTGGTATGGCTGCAGTCTATATATGTGGTACAGTGTGATAATTTGAATCATGCATACAATGTATAAGTATCAAATGAGGGTGAACAGTATTTCCATCTTCTGAAACATCTATCATTTCTTCATGTTGAGAGCCATCACTCTCCTCTCTTCTATTTCTTTATAAAATTTATAAAAAATTGTTGTGACCTGTAGTTACCCTGAGGCGCTATTAGAGCTTATTTTTTCCCATGTAACTATTTTGGTACACATTATCCAATTTCCTCTACCCTCACTCTCCTTTACTCCTCCTAGCCTCTAGTACCCTCTATTATACTCTCTGCCTCCATAAGACCAACTTTTTTACTTTTTGCATATAAGTGATAATATTATATGGTACTTGTCTTTCTGTGCTGACTTATTTCACTTAACATAATGATTTTTAGTTCCATATGTGTTACCACAAGAGTATAGTATTCTTTTTATGGATGAATACTATTCCATTGTGTATATATACCACATTTCTTTATGCATTCATCCATCAGTGGACACCTTGATTGATTTCATATCTTGGCTATTGTGAATGCTGTTACTACAAACATAGGAGTGTTGGTATCTCTTTGACATGCTGACTTCACTTCTTTGGATATATACCCACTAGTATAGTACTGGGACTGGGATTTAGCTCCGTTGGTAGAGTGCTGCTCTGCAGTCTCTGAGGTCCTGGGTTTGATTCCCAGCACCACAAAAATGGGAGAAGGATATGGCAATCCACTCCCACGGCAATCCTGAAACAACCAGCTATTGAAAACCCTATAAGAGTTGCTATGAGTCAGACACGACTTGATGGCAACTGAGAACAATAAGTGCAATACCTGGACCATGTGGTAGTTCTGTTTTTAGTTTTCTGGATGAATCACCATACTATCTCATAATGGCTATACCAATTCACAGCCTGCAGCCATACTGGTGTGGCGTCCAATCCCATCAGATTTCAGAAACTAAGCAGGGTCAGGCCTTGTTAGTACTTGGATGGGAGACCGCCTGGGAACACCTGGTGCTGTAGGCTTGGGAGAAGGACCCAGCAACCCACTTCCAAAAAACAATCAGCCATTGAAAACCCTATGAATAGCAGAGACATACTGACAATGCTATTTTGCCTGTTGTATGTAGGGTTGCTATGAGTCAGACACTGACTCAACAGCACCTAACAACAACGACATATAAATTTACATTCCTACCAAGTATTTGGGCTGGGATTTAGCTCAGTTGGTAAGAGTGCTGCGCTGCAGTCTCTGAGGTCCTGAGTTCAATTCCCAGCACCACAAAAATAGGAGAAGTCCTGGCAATCCACTCCCAAGGCAATCCCGAAACAGTCAGCCATTGAAAACCCTATGAGGGTCACTATGAGTCTGATACCGACTTGACAGCACCTAACAACAACAACCACCAAGTATTTCTCTTTTATGTGTATTCTCACTAACATGTGTTGTTTTTTCATTGTTATTATAGACATTCTAACTGGGGTAAGATGATATATCATTGTGGTTTGGATTTGTATTTCCTTGAAATTTAGTGGTGTTGACCACTTTTTCGTATACTTTGTGATCACTTGTGTATCTTCTTTTGAAAGATGTTTATTCAGAGAAGCTCTTTAAAATTACTTTTATCCTTGCTTTTCCTTTTCTTCCTCTCCTACTTTTCATCCCACTCCCTCTTTCTCTCCTTATATGTTTTCTACATACCTTCAGCCTTTCTCCCTCCCTTTTCCATCTCTGACAGTTCCATTGTATTTACATCCTATCCTTCATCAGAGGCAAAACAATCCATCTTTTGTACTGTGCCCAGGCCTGGTATTTTAAGAGAAAAACTTATTTACCCCAAACAACCCCAATCATTGGAGATGGACTAGAATTGTTCTTACTCTCCGGTGGATCTGTGAGTTTTCACTGCAGGAAGGGCTATTTAGTGCATTTTTCCAGCAACATAGGTAAAAGGAGGCCACTGCATTTTAACACTTAACCATGAGCAAAATTAGAGTCCAACCTTATGATATGATAAAAAAAAATGTTTCCACATTTTTAAAGTACGCTTAACACCACATGAATCCTCTGTACCAAGGGAAGGGAGATTTTTTTTTTTCTAAATTGTCTAGCTTACTTTCAGAAAATACAACTAGCAATTAAGTAATTTAGCAAGACCATAAGGGTACCATTTGGCCTCTCTTATAGATCTTATCTAAAAGAAAAAAAAAAGTTTCTCTTAGTTTCTGGCAACATGACCCACAGAAGGTTTGGAAAGAATTTTTGCAATAATGTTTTCTTTTGTTTACATATAAGGTACAGGTGTAGATGACTGAATGAAAAGAAAAAGTATAGTTTGGGTAAACATTTACATTTTAATTTTGTCTTAATTTCTTGAGGCCCATTATGTGTTTATCAAGGCATGTAACAGCTTTAAGTTAACAATGCAACAATGCATCGTTAAATGTACACCAGATGTTCCTGCTCTGTCACCTATTACTGAGAGCCCTCAACTTGCCTGTCAAGGGGAGGAAAAAAATGTGTGTTCTCCTTTAATAACTAACACTAACCCATCAAAAGAAGAAGCAATAACAGAAAGCTTCTGACACATTGCTTTGATAAAATACTGCCTAGAAACTCATTAGTGTAACAGGCTACAGATGAACCAGCCTACCCACTCCTCAGCCATATTCTTGAGGAGCTGAGTAATAAAGACACTCAACTGAAGTTTAGCCTAAGGATGGAACTGCTGATGCAGCTTGAAATGATGGGCACAACAGTTGCCCTTGTGAATCACAAATACAGAGGACTTGGGAGTTAGATGAAATCAACAGCGAAGAGTATCAGCAAGCCCATTCAGAAAGCTGGTAATATGTGTTTTGGAGGGTCATAAACCAGGATGATACAAAGAAAGTTAAGAGCAGATGGTTACACGGGCATAAACATTCTAAATTTTTTTTAGGAGCTTTTTATGGGAGATGTGCATTTGGATCTTAGAATGGATTAAAAATGGTGGAGTTATAACTAGTTTTTTGTTTGTTTGTTTGTTTGTTTTTCTGTCTGATTAATTTACCTCCCAGAGAGCAGTTACTTAAATGGGTTCTCATAGATCCAGTGTGGAAAATCCAGTGAAGAGATGGCACATTCCCCTGTGGCTGATAGATTTATGTATACCTCTCCAGATCAAATCTCAGCCTGGAAAAGTAGGGGAGAGGGGAGGAGTGAGAGTGGATGGGAATAAATGTACACGTAAAGCTCATCTCACTCCTTAATTGATTCAAATTCACACAAGTCTGTGTTCCTGACTGGCTGGGGTTTAGCTCAGTATGTAGAGGGCTGCTCCACACACTTTGAGGACCCAGATCCGATCCCTAGCATTGAAAAAACTGGAGAAGGACATGGTAATCCACTCCCAGATCAATCCTGAAATAATTAGCCATTGAAAACCCTATGAGGGTCGCTATGAGTTGGACTCAATGGCACCTAACAACATCAACATGCTCCTGTTTGGCAGGCAACTTTAATGAATTTAGGATTGCAAATGTTTTAGAAATAAAGTAGTATCAAAACCTCTTTGAATGCTGAAACATTCCATGTGCTTTGCCCTGTGTGAGGGAAAATGTTCTCTTTTGCCTAAACTGATAAACTCAAAGTTTATTCAGGGAGAAAAAATCAGAAATAATAAAGTTTAAAGTAGCTGTAAAATTGCTTTGAAATATGTAGAGCACACATTTTCAAGGCTGAAGCTTTGCCCAGCAACAATTTATGGATGAAGTTCAGATCTGTGTGATGCTGCAGGATGAAAATAGCTTCCAGGAAACTTTGAAGGTAGGGTATGTGAGGTTTCATCTCCCTTCTATAACTCTTCTCTCCTCCTAATCTCTCTTATAAGTGAAAACAAAGTGCCATCCACATTTTGTTAATATTACATTAGTGAATTGAAGCTCTAAGCTCAGCATTGAAATGCAGACACTCTCTGCTGGGGAATATGGAAAGGTCACTTACATAGCCTTCCAAAGTGCTATTCAGTGGCTCCAGGTGATTCTCGGCCTCTTTTGAACAGAGGCTAGGAACTGAGTTGATGATAGCAGGAATCATGCCACCCACTGGTCTTTCAGCATGAGGCATGATGGGATGCCTAATGATAAGGTATAGACTCCCACAAAGGGTTTTCTGAACCTGCCATTGCTAAGCTATGTCATTGTGCTATGATTCCTGTAATTGACAGAATAGATTTCTATCTCCCACTAAGTAATCTGTTGGATCCTTCAGTACTGAGATAAAAAGAAAGAAATTAACATAATAGTGCAGATTACAGGTATGGTTTATTTCTGCAGCAAAATTAATAAACTCAACTGATCCAAGTGTTTTGGGACCTTTTCCAAATTCTGTTGGTTTAAATGTATTTAGAAAATTAGTTTTCTGAGCACTCAGAACTAGGATACTAAAAGAATAGTTCTGAATAAAATGAGCTCAAAGTACTATACATAATATATATAGGCTTTTATCTATATACCTTTAAAAAAATCATATATACCAAAAAAATCATAAATCACAAGTGAACAGCTTGATGAATAAAATGAACATAACCATGTAACCACCAATTGCATCTAGAAATAGAACACTACTGGCATTCAAGAAACTCCCCTGGGTCATCTCCCAATCATGATGCTCTCTTTTATCCATAAAAACAACCTCTAGTCTGACTTATATCACAATATATTAGTCTTATTTTTGAGCTTTATATTTTCTGTGTGTGTGCTTAGATATAAATTCTTTCATTCCACAATATATTTGTGAGATTACTCCATGAAATAATTTTCCATTTTCATTGCTGTATAAATTCCATTAAATGAATATACTATAATTTATTTATTCATACTAATGATTATTTGGAGGGTATTACCAGTATTAGAGTATTATGAACATTGCTTCAAGAGCATTCTTATTCTGTAATTCCAGCGGCTTGGGAGGTGGAGGCAGGAGGATGGCAAGTTCGAGATCAGAGGCAGTCTGCATAACTTAGCAAGACCATGTCTCAAAAAAAAAAGTAAAAAAATGGGCTAGGGGTGCAGCTCAGGGGTCCAGCACTTGCAGAGCATGCAAGTGTGAGGCCCTGGGTTCAACCCCCAGTACCTCAAAAAAAAAAGCATTCTTATTCATAATTGGACATATACTAGGAGTGGAATTGCTGAGTGATAGTGTGCAAATATGTTCAACTTTAGTAGGTAAAACTAGACAGTTCTTCATTGTGGGTTACACCAACTTAAAGTTATACCATCAATACATGAGTTCTTGTTCAGCATTATTAGGGGTTCAGGTTGCTGAAGTTTTAGCCATTCTGGTAGGTATTGTTGTTGTTGGATGCCGTCAAGTTGGGTCCGAGTTATAATGACCCTATGTACAACAGAATGAAACATTCCCCCATACTGTGCCATGCACACAATCTTTTTATGTTTGAGCCCAACATTGCAGTCACTGTGTTTCTTCTCATTTTGAGTCTCACAGGTATGTAGTAGTATTTCATTGGTTTATTTTCCCTAACTTTTTATTCCTTTTTATTTCAAATGAAATGAAATTTCATTTCAAGGAAATTTCATATTCCTTGAGCAAACTCATTTTTGCCATGACTAATAAAGTTGAGCATCATTTCAAGATTCCTTGAAATTTGAATATTCTCTTTTGTTTATCCCTATTTAAGTTTCTTGCTAATATTTTCATTATTTTTTTACTGATACATAAGAATTCATTATATTTTCTGTATATTGCCCTTTATTAGTTGCATATATTGCAGGTACTTCCTCCTATGTGGATTACCTTTTACACTCTGTAAAAGTGTCTGATGACAAGAAGTTCTTCATTTTAATTGTCATTGTTTCTGTCTTTTCATAGGTACTTAGAATCTTTTGTCTCCTTTTTAAGACATCTTTACCTACTCCAAGGTCATACATATATTCTTCTGTGTGCTGTAGGAGCATTAACATTTCACGTTCATATTTAAGTCGGTAATTCACCTGGAATTGTTATCTGTGATGCTCAAGACACTTGTTTTTACATTTGGCCAAATAGTACAGATGGGAAAGATTCGATATGTGCTGCTAGGTAATGCCCCTTTGTTATAAATGTCCATATATATGTGGACCAATTAGAATACTGGAATTGCTTTAAATCTGTATATCAGCTTGGGAACAATTGTTGTTAGGTGCTGTCAAGTCGGTATCCAACTCATAGCAACCCTGCGTACAACAGGCAAAACAGTATTGTCAGTGATTCTCTGCTGTTTATGGGGTTTTCAATGGCGGACTGATTTTTGGGAGTGGGTTGCCGGATCCATCTCCCAAGCCTACAGCACCTAGTGTTCCCAGGCGGTCTTCCATCCAAGTACTAACCAGGCTCAACCTTGCTTAACTTCCGAGATCTGATGGGATCCGATGCCACAGGGCTATGGCTGCAGGCTGGGAAAAATTAGCATCTTTATAATAATGAAATTTCCAGTCCATGGACTGAGCCTGTACCTCCATTACTTTAAGTCTTTTTTTTTTTTACTTAAAACTAGTTGTTCATAGGTATTTGATGCTTTTTGCAATATTATGGAAAAAATTTTTGTTTGTTTTGTTTTCTCTTTAGTTTGTTGCTGTTATATAGACATGTGGCAACCTAGATGAAATCACTTTTGAATGGTAACTTGAGACTCACTTTTTGTATATACAACCAAATCATTTAAAATTATAATTTTATTCCTTCATTTCTAAAACTTATGCATTTTATTTTTATTGCTTCATTCTCCTCCACAGAAATGTTGTACCAAAGTGCTGACAGTGGGGAGACTTGTCTTAATCCAATCCCTAGGGGAAGTGGAGAGGAGGAAGAAGAGGGGATTTACAGTATTTTGCCACTAAATGTGGTATGTTTTTGTAGATACCTTTTATTAGGTTGAGAAAGTCCCTTTTATTCATAGTTTGCTAAGTTTTTTTTATCATGAATGGATGCACAATTTAATAAATGCTTTTCCTCTTGAGATAATTGTATTATTTTCTCCATTATTCTATTAAAGTGATGAATTATATTGAGTTTTGAATGCTAAATCAATTTCATATTCCTTGAGCAAACTCATTTTTGCCATGAAGTAACATTGTCCCTTTTATATATCACTCTATCAATTTTGTAACATTTGGTGTGAGATTTTTTTCATTTTTAAGTTCATGAATGAGATTAGCCAGAAATGGCCTGTTTTATTGTTTTTGTCCTGTTCTTATAAGGTATAAATATTAAAGTTAAATTGGCTTTAAAAGCAAAATAAATTGGGAAGTATTCCATGTTTTCAGTGCTTGGAAAGAGTTTGTGAAAAATTGGTTTTGTTTCTCTAAATGTTTGGAAGAATGTTAGAGAAGCTATGTTAGCCAAAGTTTTCTCAAGATTTTTATTTATTTCACACAATTTCTATAGTACTTAAAGTATTATACATATTTGTTCTTTCTTCTGGAGTAAGTCTTGGTAAATTTTTTAAAAGAATTTACCAATTTCATTTAAAATTTTCAGGATTTTGTTATGAAGTTGTTCATGACATTTGTTCATTCTGTTTTTAAGGCTATGGGGTCAATGTAAATAATCCACTTTCATGCTTATATTGGTGTGCTCTCTCGCGTGATTGCTCTATCTCCCCATACCCACAGCCAAAAATCAATTTTTTTAAATCTCATTCTTTATCTCCTTTTGGAACTCCAATGATATGTATTTTAGATCCCAATCATCTATGTCTTAAATCTTTTGATATTGTGTCACAAGTTTCTGAAGTTGTTTATATTTTTTTCAGTTTGTTCAAATTCTTTACATTCAATTACTTATGGTCTCTCTCTTTTTAAGTTCATTTACACATTCATCTGCTATCTCCCTTCTATGGTAAAGTATATCTAATTTTTAAAGTTTCAGATGTTGACATTTCTGTTCTAGAATTCCATTTGATTATAGTTTAAATTTCTCTGCTGATTTTTTTTATCTTTTCATTCATTATAAGCATATTTTTTTTCTTCCTTAAGTGTGGATATAATAGCTGCTTTAAAATTGTTGTTATTGTGGTTAGGTGCCATTGAATCGGTGTCCAACTCATAGTAACCCTATGTACAACAGACAAAACACTACTGTCGTGATTCTCTGTTATTCATAGAGTTTTCAGTGGCTAATTGTTTTTGGGGGGAGTGGGTTGCCAGGTCCTTCTCCCATTTTAAAATTATATGTTACTGATTTGGGCATCTGAATCATCTAGGTTTTTGTTGTTCTTTCGTTGTGTTGTGTTGTGTTTTTTGTGGTTCTAGGGGTCTGAAGCCAGGGCCACATACATACTTTGTAAGAGCTCTACCATTGAACTGTACCCCCAGCCCCTTTTATATTTTTTATCTCGAGACAGGGTCTCACTAAGTTATGCAGGCTGCCTTGCAATCCTCCTGCCTCCACTTTCCAAGTTCCTAGGATTACAGGCAGAGCCACCACCTAACTCATTTCAGGTTTAGGCTCCATTGATTTCCTTTTCTTTTGAAAATGGGTCACATTGTCTTGTTTCTTCATATGTTGAAAAAGAATTATACCCTGGACATTGTGGTTGTTATGAGACCCTTGATTCTGTTTGCTTCTCAGAAAAGTATTGAGATTTTTATTTTAGCAGGCACTTAACTTGGTTGGACTGAAATGATAAGCTCTATTTCATGGATTGGAGTTCAAAGCCGAACTCTTCTTTTCCTAGCTAGAGTTTGTCCCATGCATGCATGACTCATTAGTCAGCAAGAAATTTGGGCAGAAATTATACATAGAATTTGAGGCTTCCACATTCAGGCATTCTCCTTTCTGCTACTCCTCACTCAATTACTACTAATTATAGGTTTGCTTAATGCTGTTCTGATTGGCAATGGGAGGCAAAAAGCTATGTTTTCTATTAGAATTATCACCACCGCATCCTCATGGACTAAGTGTTTTTATCCCTCCAAGATTCATATGTCGAAGCCCTAGCCACAGTATGGCTATATTTAGAAATGGAACTGCTAAGGAAGTTACAAAAGTTGAATGAGATTATAAGGGGCAGGCTCTTATTCAATAGATAGTGTTCATATAAGAAGAAACATCAGAGAGCTTGCTTGTTCTTTCTTCACACATGCACCAAGAAGAGGTGGTAAGAACACACATTGCTATGGCGGCCATCTACCATCCCCAGCGAAAGCCCTCGGCAGCCACAAGCCCCGCTGGCACCTTCAGCTTGGCCTTCCAGTCTCCATAACTGTAGGAAACAAATTTCTGTTGTTTAAGGCACCTAGTCTGTGGTAGCCTAAACAGGCTACCATGCCCACAGAGTCCTGATTTGGCCTCTTCTCTGGCTAACGGCCATAAAATCAAGCAACTCCCACTGTGTCATTCCCTATTCCCAAATGTCAGCTTTCTTCTAGAATCTGCTTGTTTTTGTTCACTTTCCAAGAACTTCAAGTTGTTGGGTTTTTTTGCATTTTGTCCAAAGTTAATACTTGTTACTTGAGGAAGAATGGGGGTCTAATATGCATTTATTTGGCTATAGCAGAAGTAGAAGCCATATTTATCAATTTTATTTGCTATTTTCAAAGAACCATTTCTTTGAGTCTTTCTATTGCATTAATTGTTTTGCTTAATAGCTCTTTAAAAGTAGTTATCTTAATTATTCTTTATATGCTTACATAGGAGGCCTAATTTACTGTTTTTTCCCAAACCTGCTGAACTAGACTTACATTATTGACTTTTAGCCTTCTTTTAAACACATTGATAATATCACTTTCACTTGCTAGTCCTTTTTATTGTTCATTACATTTGTCAATTGCTTGTTCTATTGTTTATTAAATGAAGCCATAAAATCTAAGGCGACGCTTATGGAAAGGCCTATTTCTTCTTTCAGTTCTGCTTTTTGCCTTTTGGTTTGGGGAGGTTTTTTTGTTTATTTTGTGTGTTCTGTTTGGTTTTTACTTCATATACTTTCAGTATATATTAGTTTTAACTGTTCTAGATTTTAATTGTTCTACATTCTGGAGAATATGCGTTTTAATAGTATGAAATAGATCTCTTTATCTCTAATAAAACTTCTTGTGCTAGAGATTACATTGGTGAGTGTTGTGGCTCTTGCCTCTAATCCCAGCAAGTCAGGAGGCAGAGGCAGGAGGATCACAAGTTAGAGCTCAAAGGCAGCATGTGCAACTTTGCAAGAACGTGACTTAAAATAAAAATGAGCTGGGTGTGTATGTCAGTAGTTGGGTGCTTTCAAAGTATGCGTAAGGCCCTGTGAAAGATTGTATTCCTTGATATTTTTATAGTTAGTTCATCTTCCTTTTGCTTCCTGTTTACGTGGTATTTTTCTGTTCTGTTCTACATAAGTAGTAAAAGCTTACTGTTTTCTTATATTTAACTCATTTTAAAAGAAGCAGGATGAAGTTGAGTTTTATTTGTATTCAAATTTCTATCTAACCTATCTTTATCTTGGAATTGTAATACTAAGCCAAAATCAATGGAACCCCATTTCATAGTTAGGGTGAACTGTATTTAATCACAACTGTGGAGACAGACTTAACTATTACAAGAAAAACTATATTATTAGGAGACAGAACCCTGATAGATATCTGTGCAGAACAAGACCAGTGTCTGGCACAAAAGCTAAGCCAAACTTTAGAAATTCAAAGAAATCCAGGCCAAATCAGTAAATTATTAGAAATTAGTATCAACTCCACTCTATAATACATTTACATATATTGCAGATGTAATATTTATTTCTTATAGGTTGTTACTAAAAATTAGGAGCTAACTTTATATTTAGTCTATGAATGCTTTATTCTCAATAAGAATACTTATATTTGTAAGTCTACAAAAGTCTCGAGTCTGAGAACCACTCACAGAGGTGTTAACATGAAGTCTATAGGCACGCTTTACTAGCTATGGGCAAGTTGAAATTTGATGAAAACGTTTTCATGGATTAGGATGGAGTATAAAGCTTTTATCTGTTTCCTGAAAGAGTCCATGATGCTCAAAAACTTAAGAATCACTAATCTCTCACCGATATCTGAATTCAGGGGCCCAGAATGAATAAGACAGGGTAAATGATTTCTTTACAGAATATTGTATTATTAAAAGCATATGCAAGACTCTACAATGAAATATAATAGCATATACTACATCAAATATCATCTGAACTGTTTCAATCAAATGACCTCAAACAACCTTCTCTGTAGCAGTTTTGGTTTTTATTTGAATAAAATTGAACTCTTTTCCTCTCTTATGTTGTTCATTTTTACTTTAGTGCACTAGGGGAAAAAATTAAAATAGGGAGACTTGATTATAAAAGAAAAACAGATTCCTTCCAGAAGAAGCAATATCTACAATATTTTTTCACTGCTAATTTTTAAAATAATGGTGAAGCATAGAATACTTTCATTTTAAAGCCTACAGGTTGCTCCATAAAGTGTTTAACACATATAGTGTTCAAATATGGCATTTGTTAAATTTTACTGCTATGGAAATTTTATCTTTATACTACTATTAAAATGCTATTTGTGATTGCCTACTCTTCCATTTAAAAAAATGACTTAACAGATTTGAATAAAATTGGCTAAAAGTAATCATGGGGTCAAATTGATTCCATTATGTTGGTCCATGAAACTATATTAGAGATGCCAGAATTCAGATTAGAGACAAGATATCCCCAGTTTATGTTACTATTATGGAGCATTAGAATTATTTACAAAATTAGTTGGCTAGATATTTTGTAATAGTTACAAATGGAGAAATGTGAAATTACCTAATTTACGCTTGCTTGGTATGGTAATTTCACATAAACTGATGATAATCCTTTAGGCAGCCACAGTGCATTTTAATTAGAGTTCTTCATTTTTGGACAATGGCCATGGAATAATTTAGCTGACCTTGAGTTTCTTAATCTTCAGTCCCTCATAATGAATGAATCAACAAAAGGGATAGTTTAAGTTTCCAAGCCTGCATCTGCATGTGACATCACTTCTAAGTTTAATTGCAGTCTCATTGGTTTTAAGACTGTTCTGCCAAATAGCAAGGGGTTTGAATCAAGGCAGTATCTGGAAACATTCTTTACATATAGCCCACATGTCCCTGAAACTAACACGAGGGGAAAAGATCCTATGCTTAAACAGACAACAACAAAAATGCCCATCCTTGCCTTTCCATTACATTTCAAAGGAAAATTATGTTCCTAAATATAAACAGTCACAGGCCTAGAAATATTTGAAATAAAATTATAAAACAGCATTAAAATTACACCTATAATCAAACCTCAAGCCCCTATGTAACCTTCCCATTGATTTGAAGAACTTCCTTTATTACCTGACAAGCTTGCTCATTCTGGACATTTATTTCGATTTTGTTGGGCTTTCAGCCATGCCTATAATGTTGCTGAGGAGTAAAATATCTTTTATAACCCAAATCATAAATCTTTCTTATAACCATGAGACCGTATCTTTATGGCCATACATCATTTTAGTTACTGTCAAAAAGTGCCACCATATCACATTACAAATCAGAAAACTGGAAGACAAGGCATGGCTGACAATATCTATTAAGTACAAGCAAGGAAAATAATTTTCCTTTCTGATAAGCCAACATTTCCAATTACAAATATTTTTAGACAAATAGAAATTATTTGGATACATCCTTTTGCCAAATTTTTGAAGCATAACTAGATTAATTTTAAGAAACAAAATGGATATATCTATGAAAAATTACTGATTCAAATGCAGATGGTGAAAAAATAAAGACATAGAAAAGAAAGAAATTCACCCTTTAGTTTTATGAGGGATAGAGAGAAAAGGATTATCATTTTTTCAATATCCCACAAAAAGATTTTTGTATAAATTCAATAATAAGATAGCTTTTGGGTTTCTTCTTGGCCAGAACTGATTATTGTCTGAGTTCAATGCATGGCTTTTATTGATATTTTGAATGTGTGGCTATTACTAAGTTACTCTCTCTAGGAAAAGAAAACAGAAATTTTGACATAGAATTTGTTATTTTGATTAAGAGAATTTAACTGTGTGTGCATATTTTATTTAAACCTTTCTCTTCCTCTCAACCTTACATAACAGTTAATTATATTTTTAAAGCAACTTGCTTCCTTAGAATCACATCTGTTGTGTCCTGATTGTACTGTTCTGAATAAAAATTGTGTGCCATAAAACTACAGTGGAAAGTTAGGCATGGCATTTGATATAGTGTGCTTTTCTCCGTTGACATATCTATGCATGGAAGAACTTTTATGTCAACTAGGGATTTTAGTAAGGGCAATAGAAAGAAAAGAGAGGCTTTTGTGCTGTTTTTCCCCCATTGCCTTGTATTGCCCTATAATGCTGGTTCTAAGCCCATTAATGTGTCT
>VMDO01008010.1:0-87039 GCA_007922755.1 Pedetes capensis
GTGCAAAATTCCCCAAAATTTACTTGTAGAAGAGCACTTATTTTCAGCCTGAGTAAGTATGGGTAGATCCAAGGTTAAGTAAAATGTGTTAAGTAATAATGTATTTTATTAAAAGTATCTCTGAACACAAAGGATAAAAAACCATTACACCAAGCATTTAATGTATATTTTGAATAAAAAGAATTAGAAATAAAATTGAAGTGAACAGCTCTATGGTGCCTGGAATATTTGGAATATATAAATAATGCACTGCAAAGTCAGATCTCTGTTAATACCTATATGATACCTTTTAATTATATTTCTTTTCATTGATAACTTAAAAAGTAGTAGATTGACCAGTAAGGTTGGTTATTTTTGTGATCTTTTAATTACTACTCAGGGCATCTCCCCCCAAGCAGTCAACCTGCCCACTGCTTCATACTTGTAAGTGCCTAAACATGTGGCACTTTATTCCAAGTTAGAGGACAGAGAAAAAATTATCAACAGCATCTTAGTTAGTTTGCTTTTAACCTTAGAGTTAGGAGTCTCCAAATATCTAAAGAAGGGTGTCCTAGAAGAGCAATTTTACTTTTGGAAAGATTTATATATCAGGTTTTAGAAGATTTTAATTTTGGAAATTCCACTTAATCCTAGGATATTTAGGCAGAAAGGATTACATAGCCCAGGAGTTGGGAAAAAGATTGGTTTTTGTTTCTTTTTAAACTGCGGCAAAATATATAAAACATAAACTTTACCAGGTTAACTACATTTAAGTATACAGGTCAGTGCCATTAAATACACTCATATTCTTGTCTATCATAATGTCACCACCATCCGTCTCCAGAAAAATCTTGTTTTTGAAATAATTTTTTTTGTGAGTAAAATATTATTGGAACACAGCCATGCCTGTTTATTTTTATTGTGAATGGTTGCTTTGGTTGAGCAGAGCTGAGTAATCGCACAGACATTGTATAGCCACAAAGCCAAAAATATTTACTCTTTCTCTTCATAGAAAAAACTGCTGATTCCTGGGCGAAACCATATATTTTAAAAGGTATTTGTGACAGATCTGTTGGATGTTGAGTCTAACAGAAAAATAATTCGTGAATCTTTAATATCTGCTTCCATGTGGAAAGAAAATTCGAAAAGATTAGGTTCTTTGTAGAGTTCCCTCCAAATTCCATAAAGTATTTTTGATGCACTTTTTGATTAGAATTGGAAAGTAAATGGCACTGTCCTTTCCACCAAGGAAAGACTGAGGTATAGAACAAAGTCTTTGGAAATTAAGAGGTGTTCTTTTTGTTGTTTGTTTTATTTGTATTCCCTGTGACTAGTGAGCAAATGTGAGTGGATAGGAGCTGGTATGAACATCATTGACCTTATCAGTGACTTGTATAATGTGGAATTCAGTAACCTAAATGTTGGCTACTTGTTGGAATGAAGTGTTTGAATTTGGTTAACAGTGGGATGAATTTGGGATGTATATGAATGTGTATTGCTGCTTTTTTCCCTTATGGTGTAATAAGGAGAAATATAGAAGAATGGACAAGCACTAAAAGGACCAACAGTATACTAGAACTTATTTTTTGAATGAGGGGGTCTGGGGAGTATTTTATTTATTATCTCCATTGCATCATTATATAATTTCTGATTTTGTTTTTGTAATGAAAATATATTAGCTTTATAATCTATAAAGAAAGTTATTTAAAAAATAATATGAGGAAAGCAAGACTTTATGAATAACATTCTAAACTCTGAGGCAGGGAAGAAGAGGCATACTTAATAAATGTTCTGTTTTCTCTCATAATTTAATATCTTCCAGTTATTCAGTGTGTTATTGTGCTAAAGACAAAGGAGATTAAAATATGATAGCAGCGAATTATGATATTTGTAGGCATAGCTACTAAGTTGCATTATGGACTAAATTCTAGATATGTATCACTTTGTCCTGATTCACCTTCCTAAAACTCTAGTTGTGGACACATTTAATTAACTGAGGGTTTTCATTCTACTTCCTTACCCAAGTACATGTTAGAGACTTCTCTGGAGTCCCATGCTCCATCTGCTGTGGGGAGGCCAACGGGGGATTTACGTGACTTGAACAGTTGCGCTTCTCCTGCATTTCAACCCTTGGGCCTGCAGGTTATTGGGTAACCCACAGCAGGACCCTGCCAAGGAGGCTGTGCTACTTCTTCATGATTCTGTCAATTTTTAGGAACAAATGCGTCTTATAGCTCATGGAAGAAAAACACAAATCAAGATCAAGTTGCCAGAGTATGGAACAAATAAAAAGTACATCAGAGCCAATGGCAAATGGCATGGCTGTTAGTTTATTAGGAACTTCCAAGAGTAGTAACAGCAAAGGCCACATCAAAGATAAAGGCTCTATTCATTTCCCCATTGACTTAATTGGCTAAAAGTATATATATATGTGCCAACTTAGTTCACAGAGGATTAAAGAATCTAATAAAATTTACATGGTAAATTAATTGATCCTGAAAAAATATACTCCTACTCATGGAATGTTTGATAAAAATGGAATAAAGGGAGGTTTGAAAAGTGTTTACTTACTTACGTCATAGTTTAGCAAAGCCATCCACTCTGCCTGTGTTATCTACAGAGGAGTTAATTCAAAAGTCTTTTTCTGGACCATCTGTTGTTGTTGTTGTTAGGTGCCATCAAGTCGGTATCCGACTCATAGCGACCCTCATAGGGTTTTCAATGGCTGCCTGTTTCAGTATTGCCTTGGGAGTGGATTGCCAGGTCCTTCTCCCTGGACCATCTAATTGGAGTAAATTCACCAAAGACACATTATTATGAACGACTTCATATTCTTTGGTCAGTGATCTAAAATTACAGTTGGATGGATTTTATGGAAACTGACCCACTGGTAGAATGCACAGGCTCAGGGCATGAGATGATGTGCCACCAGAAGCAATTCTGGAGAAAGATTAGCACAGTTCTCAGACAATATTAAATCTATTTCTTGTAAAAATAATGGTAAGATTACAAAGTTTTTCACATTGCATTCTGAATTCATTCCATCCTCTTTCATCTATGAACAGGTCACATTCCTTCAACAGAGGTACAGATCTTACAAAGCCTTGTTAGAATGAGTAACTACCTATTGGAGTGCCCCTCTGGCCAATCAATGCTAACAAGAAATTTCCAGCAGTTCAAAGTATTCAGTGGGAAGGACCATTGCGGGTGTGGATTTAATAGGCCTTATGCTGCTGGTCCACCATGTTGCTGTCAGCTTATCATACTGTGGGGGCTTGTGTGTTGCTGTGATGCTGAAGGCTATGCCACCGCTATTTCAGATAACAGCAGGGCCACCCATGCTGGACAGGTTTCAGCTGAGCTTCCAGACTAAGACTAGGGAAAGACGTGCTAGCTCACTCCTGGAAAAATTAGGCATTGAAAACCCTATGAATGACAGAGAAACCCTGTCAAATACAGTGCTGGAAAATGAGCCCCTCCCCCCAGGCTGGAAGGCATTCAATAACTGACTGGGGAAGAGTTATTTATTCAAAGTAGAGTTGATCTTAATGATGAGAATGGAGTGAAGTCTCTGGGACCTCCTTTTGTTGATGTGACATGACTCAAGGAGAAATATAGTGGTTGCAACAATGGGCTTGGGCATAAAAAGATCATGTGCATGGCACAGTACTGGGTGGTATTTCATTCTGCTGTACTTAGGGTTACTGTGAGTTGGGTCTGACTCAATGGCACCTGACAATAACAAATACTGCTGGTAGAAAGAAACTGGCTTTGCCGAATGATCCAGGTGTAACTTCCACTTTGGACCATAAAATGGTTCATCCCTCTCTACTGAAATTGAATTGACTTGTATATTCTGGGACTATCACAGTTCATGGTAATAAAAATTCTCTGACATATGTGTAGATTTCTCTCCAAAGTTTTGACTTAGGATAATACTACTAATAAAAACTAAGAAGTAATTGAAAATGAAGAAAACCTCCAGACCATGAAGCATGATGCTAAAATTAGATATGTACATGATGATATTTCCTTGTCTTCTTTTGTCATCTTCTTATAGGAATGGTTTAAGTGAAGACTTTAGTGTCTCTCTTATACACATAGAAGACAACAGTAGAATTATAAACACTCCAGAAGAAATTTCTGTCAAAAAAGTAAAACCATAATAATATATCATCAAAGGATACATTTGATTCCCTTATGGAATATGAAAATGCCTTCAATAGAACTGATGAATTGATAGATATGCATCTCTGACAGGAGTGAATGTAGGCAACATACTTCTAGAATAACTTGATCTCATCAAGTATGGATTACAGCTGGTTCTGCATTTCAACTCTCTGTGTCTGATAGCTCTGGTGAAACATACATGTGGGAGAAAAAGGGCTTGGAACCCATTGGAAATGTCCATCCAATTGGCAGCTGTGAGTCCTCTGAAATGAATAACATAGACATTTTGAATAATCTTGAATCACATGACCTTGACAATGATGACCTTATGCTTGATGTAGATCTACCTGTGGATGCAAAAATGTAGAATGTGTGAATATGAGCCACTTTGACAGATCAGAGAGAAATGTTGAGGAGTCTTTTGAAGCATTATGGAAAATGGCCACCACAGAGATGGAGTAGACAGGGACATTACCACCTCAGCCATCTTGACTACCATCATCACCATGGAGAAAATGACTTAACAGAAGGTTTCCTGATAGACAATCTCCTCTGGGTCATTTTGAAAGCTATGGAGTGACCCACTTTTCCCAGGTTCAGAAGATATGTGTAGGTATGCCTGAAAATATAGTAAAACTGGATGAGATGGCCCTCAGGCTCATGGTCTAGGATTGCACAGTGGTAAAATCCATTATTCAAACTGAACCATTTGCTGCACAACAGGACAGAAGTGGGTCACTGCATGATTTTCAACCCTCATTGCTGTCCAGTCTGGGGCTAGAAGACAACCATTACATATATAAGAATGAAGATTTACTAAAAACAATTTTGCATTCTTGGGGGTTGAACCCAGGGCTTCACACATACTTTGCAAGTGTTCTACCACAGAACTGCACCACCAGCCAATTTTTTATTTTTTATTTTTGAGTCAAGGTCTCACTAAGTTACATAGGCTGCCTCTGGCCTTGAGTTTGCAATCCTCCTGCCTCAGCCTTTTGAGTCACTGGGATTACAGGCATGTATTACTGCATACAGCTGATTTATTAAATAAAATAAAGGAAGAAATGAAAAAATTCACCTATTAGAACATTGGCTCACAACTTGGTGTAATGGCCACCAAAAATCTAAAAAGCAAAAATGCACATATAATGATAAACACAACCAAACACCCTAGAGAAGAATTCCTCCTCCAGTACTATAGCCTCTCTGCAGCCTTCCCACGCTCACAACCCTCACCCAGAGAAAACTAATGAAGCCACATCATGTTGAAGCCCAAAGTGAATGCACAGTCCAGGGCCTGTGTCGGGGTGGTGCACATCTGAATGGAAGTTTTACACACAGCTTGCTGCAAAAAATCAACTACGGTTTGGAAGATCATCCTTTTCTGTCAAGCCCACAGTTCAAGATGGACATGGCAATATGTACACCTTTGGAACTGAACTTGAGTGTTAACTGTGAGTGCTGAAGAGCCTTTTCATTTGGTAAAGAATAGAATTAGTGACTTCAGTTTGTATCTACTTCTTTTAGATATACTTCCCTAGTCAAGTACAGTAGACAGGGCTAAGAGAATTGGAAAGGATCAGTCTCCATTGTTGAACAACAGGAGCCCAAGTCCTTGTAGCTTCTTTTTCTTTTTCTTTTTTCCCAGTGCAGGGGGTTGAAGTCAAGGCCTTCCACATGCTAGGCAAGTGCTCCACCACTGAGCCACACTCCCAACTTTCTTTTTTTGTTTTTTATTTTTTCAAGACAGGATTTTGCTAGGTTCCACAGGCTGCCTCTGGCTTCAAACTTGTGATTCTCCTGCCTCAGCCTTCCAAGTCACTGGTATTACACTTGTGGGCCACAGCTCCTGGCTTCTTGTAGCTTTTAAAGCTATCTATCATGAGTTCTTTGGCACTACCTCCAGATTCTTAATCATCTTCAAGTAGGACTTTGATTTGTAAGAAGTCACCAATAATTACACCATGGAATTTGGCAAAATATCGGTCAACATCAAATGAATCTTGCAAATAATTTGAATCTGAAGGCATCTAAACTCTTGCCTTACTTCCAGCTTTGTCAAACAAAATGAAATAAGCAACGCTTTCCATAGGACCTCAAAACTTCCAGGCCAAGACAAGTATCCCAAGGCCAGGAACTTGACAAAAAGAAATCATTCAGAATCTGAATGGTAGTTTGAATTCCAGAGATCATTTGGTCTGTAGTCAATATTCTCATCTTCCTAAATCCAAGACACGTTAAGTACATAGCCATCAGCTACCAATTATTGTTTTTCAAAAGATGTTTTGAAATAGCTTTTTGTGTAGTTTGCTTCCATGTTGGAGTTTCCTTTGAAAGTGTGCAAATCCTGAAATTAAGATGTGGAAGCTTTTTAGAAGCTTTTTAGAAGAAAGAAAGAAAAAAAAAGAAAAGGAAAGAGAGAAAGAAAGCAAATAAGAAAGAAAAAGAAAATGGAAGGAAGGAAGGAAGAAAGGAAGGACAGAAGGAAGGCAGGAGGAAGAAAGAAAGAGAAAGGAAGAAAGAAAGAAAAAGTTTTCACTAGTATTCTACTTTTGTATTTTGAAATATCATCTAAGAATTCTTGGTGAGGTAGTACAGAAAAGGTGTGGGCACTCTTGAGAGGAAAGTAATACAGCATACTTGGCCTTATGCAGGCTGGTTCCACCTACTTGTCTTAGTCAAGGCTGATTTTGGAAAGCAATAACAAATCCTATTGTGTGGGACAAATCCCATGTATGCTTCCTAGCAGCTAGGACTCTGATCTTCTATCCATGTGCCTTTGGCAGTGCTTTAAGCCAACAGTTCCTTTTCTTTGGAAGGTGGGGGGTCTCAGTGAGGTAATGGGGGATGGGGCACCATTTACATTGAGATGGGAAAGTACTGGAGGTTAATTCTACTGGAGGGTGCATTTGTATAGTGTCCTCTGGATTAAGCAGGGCCTTTTCTATTTCACTTATTTTGGGGAGAAAGAAAGAAGGGAGGGTTTTCTAGTAGTTTCTGAAACCTAAGTCCAACTTGAAACTGGCTTTTGCTCAAGAGGCTGAAATAATGATGAGAATCATAACAATAATAATCATTAAAAGATAGCTTCATTTTATGTATATATTGTGTTTCAATTAGTGTGTCATATTGAAAACAGGAGAGTTGGAAAATAGGTACAACACATTATAGGTTTAAAAAGCTAAAGAAACCTTCATTTCTTTGCTGGAAATTGAACTGTGTCATATTGTGGAATAAGAAGCCAAGCAATGAAAGTGAATGTTTATTCAAATGGGCAGAGTCTTCAGAGATTTTCTGTGCTGTTTCTAATGCTCATTATCTACGGTAGTTTCCTTGTCCATCAAGTAGGGAATGCTAATTAAAATTTGGCTTCACAGGCAAGCCTTCACTGGCTTCTGTTTTGACTGGAAATATGTATGTAATAAGTCATATTCATTATGACTTTTCAATATTTAATTGTGCTCAGTGTCTGCAAATTAATGAACTGAGATATTATTTCTGCAAATAAAACATGAACAAAATTACATATACATTGTCAAATGGGCTACAAAAGTAGTTGTCTGTTATTTTTTGTTATTCAAGGTAATAGAAATTACATACCTTTTCCATTAGGATCATAACCTGAAGGCATCTAGACTTATCAGAAAGTATAATTGTGACCCAGGAGAGAACAGTCTGTACTTTAACAATTAGTGAACATGGAGTTGTTGACCTGATTTCTTTTCAGATGGTAAGCGACATGGCTCACCATGCTTCTGTGATTTCTGTTGTTTTTTAAAAAAAGGATTTGCATAATTTTTTTTATCATATCCTGACTTAATCTCAGACTTCAGAAGGGTATATATGCCTTTTAAAATATTTTACTTTTGCTGTGAGCCAGGATCAGCCATTTTTTTATTCTGTTGGAGTCTGATTCTATAATTTCTTATTTGTGGAAGTATTTTTGTAAGGTAAGAAAAACTGTAGCCTGAAGCAGTACCACCCTGGCATTCAGTCCCGTCAGATCTCAGAGGCTAAGCAGGGATGGGCTTGGTTAGTACTTGGATGGGAGACCACCTGGGAAAACCAGGTGCTATAGGCTTGGTAGAAGGACTTGCCAGCCCACTCCCCCAAAATAATCAGCCATTGAAAACCCTATGGATAGCAGAGAAGCACTGACATAATGCCGGGCAAGGCACAATGTCAGGTAGTGTTTTGCTCTGTTATACATAGGGTCACCATGAATGGGACCCAACTTGATGGTACCTAACAAGAATAACAAGAATAATAACAACAATAAAAACTGTGAATAAGGAATTTTCTAAGTGAGACTTGTGCTCACTTCAACAAAATGTTTCTTTTAGAAAGAGCTTTTCTTAGGTTCTTATGATTTGTTGGAAATAAAACTAACAAGCTTAGATCTACTTACAAAATATATATTGAAATGATGGGTTCCTTCCCAAATTCCTAACATCTCCTACAGAGACAAGGCAATGGACCTATAACTTTGCTCTTGCTCCTTTCTTGCTTCTTGTCTAGGTCATTTCACAGTAGACAGCTGAGGGCTATTTTTCAAAAGATCATGTCTTCCAGTGTACTTGGTACAGAATCATAACTTTCTGTCATGGCTCACAGGGAGAGGCTTGATTCACTTCTTTTCCTTTCCACATCACACAATCCTTCCCTTTCACGTGCACCTTGTTTCATTCTTCCAAAGTCTTAAGGTCTTTCTGCTTCATGTCTTCATTCACTCTTTCTCCTTACTGGCTGGCTTCTTCTCATTCATTTGTTGTTGTTAGGTGCTGTCGAGTCAAGTCAGAGACTGCAGAGCGGGGCTCTACCAACTGAGCTAAATCCCAGCCCCTCTCCCATTCATTAGATAGTATCTAATGCCAGCTTCTCACACAGGTCTTTCAATCCTATACCTGACTCTGGGGCATCTCATTCCCATCTGGTTTTCTGATGCCCATTCCAATTTCTTTCTAGTACACATGGTATAACTGGTTATTTGCTATTTGCTGATCTTGCTTTTCCTCACGACTCGACTGTGAGCTCCAGCAGGGAGAAATCATGTCTATTCCATTTACTAGAATATTTCCAGGACTTTGCAGAATGAATAATTGAAAATATTTTTATGAAATTTGTGCAAGTAATAGATGCTGAGCAAAAGGGTACATATAGTGCAAACTTTTAATAATCATCCATAAGTCTACAGTCCCAGTTTACATTCCCACTGATAATGTAGGAGAATGCCTATCTCTCCTTTCTGTCCCCCTCCTTCACTTAAAGTTTGTTGTTGGTAATTCTTTTGTGCATCTTCTATGAAAAAGAATCTATTTTGGTTCTATTAAGAGACTTAAATGTTATTTAAATGCCCATGTTTATTAAACTGTAAGAAATTAAAATAAGGTTCAGATTTTCAGTATATCAATTTAAGAAACCATATTCAGAACTAACCAAATTTTGAATCTTGTTTATATCCAGAGGTCTTGGGATCACTCTCAGACCTAATGTTGTCTTAGCCTTTCTACCATCTCAAGTGATATGACATGAAAAGACATAGAACCAGATATGCTAAGTCAGTATTAACTTACTGCATTCTCCAGTTATGTTATGTCTCCTTCCTTTGCACATTTTAAATATTCCTTTTGATGATAAAGAACACATTTCACAGAAGCCCTCAAGTATTTTTAAGTATTGTGGGAGCCTTGACTTGTGTTTTTCTAGTGATCAAATTAAACCAGTATTATTGGCAATTCTCGGGGATGGTTGTTGTTGTTAGTTGCCATCAAGTTGAATCTGGCTCACAGTGACCCTATGCACAACAGAATGAAAACCTGCCTGACACTGTGCCATGCCTGGCACTATGTCAGTGCTTCTCTGCTCTTCATAGAGTTTTCAGTGGTTGATTGTTTCAGGATTGTTTCAGGAGTGGGCTGCTGAATCCTTCTCCCCCCCCTTTTTTTTTGTGATGCTGGTGATCAAACCTAGGGCCTCAGAGCATGCAGAGCAGCACTGTACCAACTAAGCTAAACCTTAGCCCTGAGGGGAAGAAGATTAAAAATAATAATTGTTTTGTATTAAATGTGAACCCACCATTCCACCCCAGGAAGACATAACAAGTGGAATATTTTGGCTTCTCAAACCACATGCCAAGAGATGTGGCTGCCAATGGAAATGAACACACTATCACTAGAAGCAGCATCTGGGTGTCCTGCCATGCCACAAATGCAGATCTGTGGGAGGACAGAGTCTGGAAACCAGATGGAACATTAATAGGACATGATCTCCAAGGAGCTCAGTAATTACTGCAGTTGAGAACCACTAGCTTTAGCATGGTGAGGAAAGGTAATGCTTCTAACAATAGGTACCTTATCAGTTTTTATTCTTTGGAGTCAGTGAGATTTTCTTTCAAAGACTCATATATTACTAGTGAGGCATTATACATCCATGCTTTTGATTAGTAAGTTCCTAGTAAGCTTGTCAAAACTATAAAGCTTACAAAACTTATTGTGATCTATGTTTTTTAAAATTGGTATCCTAACCAGAATCCCCTGAAAAGATTATTTGGGGAGAATAAAATTTCAAGCATATTTTGTTGCTGCTATTTTTCAGGGGGAAGAATAATTTCCTCTCATGCACATCTATTTTATATTCATCTTGTGCATAGGAAAACATTGAACTTTTCAGTTTAAACATGATTTTCCTGCAGTTTTGGATATGTTCGCTTGCCATTCCTTTGGAATAACATCATTATTGTATCCATTGACATTAAGAAGATTACAATCCATTACCTGACTGAATTGTTAACAAATCTTATTACACAATATTGGTGAGCCTATAGAATTTTTCTACATTATTTCACATTAACTTTTTTTGAATATTACTTCAATGTACTTCCCTATTTAAAATTCTCAAGATTTCTCTGGGTTTATTTTGTCTGAACTATAGGTATGTTTCTATAGCACAACCTTTGCAGCATGAATTTGTGTTTTTTGGTCTGAGACTGGCACAGCTGCAACATATATGGGCTTCCTGTAGGAACTGCATCTAAGGAGAGATGAAAGGTAGAGAAAACTCCACTTATCTCCTCCCTCATGAATATAGCATTGTCATGAATCAGTGTGGGCTTCATTTTTGACAAGTTAGACAAAAGATCAATTTTATGGACATTTGTGCATGTTGCTCAACTCGTGCAACATGGTGGCTTAATGTTCATCTTCCATTCTCCAGTGTGAAGTCAGGGTTAATGGATTCTCAAGAAGACACTCCTTTAATTCTTTATCCTTTGAAGTGATGGAATGTATATTACATTTGAGTTGGTCATCCTTCACTTGAAGGAAATGCTTTGAGCTTATGTTATTTTACCTCCAGTTACTAAGTTTCATTATACTGAACCTCCACAATATTCAATTAGCTTATCAAAGTTTTTCTTTTTAGAGAGGGACTACATTTTAATAATTCATATTTTGCTAGGAAGTTACTCACATCATTTAGTGTTTTCAAATTTCTTACCATGCTTTTGTATGTAGCATTTTTCCTAGAAGTTTTAAAGTAGATTTTGTAGAATAAATGCAAAAAACAGAAACTTCTTTAGCAGTGGAATCTAGAAAGTGAAATGAGAAATATAATCTATTCAGAATCTCAAGCTAAAATTGTCAAATATTTGGAAGTGACTTTCTTAAGAAGATACAGAAGAATATCAATACAATATATGATTAAAGAAAATAGATATTATGCTTCTAGATGAAAAGAATTACTATTATAAAGTATCAGTTCCTTAAAAAAATGCATTTGTCAGACTTGACTTATAGTCTAAGTAGAGGATGTTGTTGTTGTTGTTAGGTGCCATCGAGTCAGTATCCAACTCATAGTGACCCTCACAGGGTTTTCAATGGCTGACTGTTTTGGGATTGCCTTGGGAGTGGATTGCCAGGTCCTTCTCCCATTTTTGCGGTGCTGAGAATTGAACTCGGGACCTCAGAGACTGCAGCGCAGTGCTCTACCCACTGAGCTAAATCCCAGCCCACACAAGTAGAGGATAGAGATGTTGAAAAGATTAAAAAAAATCTGAAAGTCTATATGGAAGAAAAAAAGTATCACTAAAAGCTAATAAAAGGCTAATAATAAAAGAGTAAATAATTGGGGGAAGGATATGTGCTTAGCATGTGTGAGGCCCTTGGTTGGCTCAAGAGGAGTTTTGAGGGGTCTTGCCTTACTATCTATGAAAATTTACTCTAATGCTGCTATCATCCAAAAAGCAACTGCTTGATACAACTGTTGCTTCTGAACTCCTTTCTGTGTGAAGGGCTTTGGCTACCACAAGGCTGACTCTGATTCCCATCCTTCATTTGTTCCTATTCATCTTATGAAAACATTGATCTTTCAGTTTAAACATGTTTTTCCTGCAGTTTTGGACATGCCCGCCTGTACTTCCTTTGAAATAACATCATTGTTCTATCCAATGACAGTAAGAAGAGGGTTAAGATTCTCTTCTTAAGGAAGAGGAAGACATCATTCAATTGGGGAACTTGGGAGAAGGAATTAAATCTGCTTGGTTTGTCCTGCCATCCTCTTCCCCTCATGACTCTCTATGTAGGGTTTTCTCTTTTGGAGCCAGCCTGAGAATCAGACCCATTTTGGAAAAAAAAGGAACTTGGCATCAAACATGAAAAGGTATATATAATTATTATTTTAGGGCTTTGTCCAGGAATAAAAATAGCATATAAATGCTGAGTGCTGGATTCTTTGAACTATATGCTTTGCTCTATAAAAGTGCATTGTGTTCTGTAGAGACATGAATCAGCTATGCACATGCCACTCAAGGTGTCGGCACAGTGGCCAATTGCATGCATTTATTTGTGGAATGACTAGTAAAGGACTGTGCTTAAATTGAGAGACAGAGAGGCAAAATTAAGGTAGAGCATTATTTTTAGTAGTAGTTTGAAATGAAAAATCCAAAAAGCATCTTTTATTATTTTGGCAATTACAGTTTTACTCTGGAAGATAAAAGAAGAGAATTGTTGTTCTGGTTGTTGTTATTGTTAGGTGCCGTTGAGTTGTGTCCAACTCATAGCAACCCTGGTAGGCTTTTCAGTGGCTGATTGTTTTGGGATTGCCTCAGGAGTGGATTGCCACGTCCTTCTCCCATTTTTGTGGTGCTGGGACTTGAACTTGGGACCTCAGAGACTGCAGAGTGGTGCTCTACCAACTCACCTAAATCCTAGCTTGTTGCTCTGGTAGTGGGTGTTAATAAAAAAGTGACATTACCAGGCACACTGGGGTTCATTAACAATTTCTAGGGGCATTGAAGCTTTTAAAAAGAGATTCTAGCTGTACTGGTGGAGAGCCTGGTCCAGGGCATGTGGGTAGATTCCAGCAGGTAAATGTGGCAGCTAACTGTCCTCCTCATTAAATTTAACACAATGCCTCAATGACTAAATATGTTAAACACATTTTCATGTACTTATTGGCCATTTTTACTTCTCTTGGAATGTGTTCCTTGATAGGATTATTTGCTCTTTTGGTGTTTAAGTTTTTGCATTCTTTATATATTCTGAATATTAATTGTCAGAGCAATAACTGGTAAATATTTTCTTCCATATTGTAGGCTGTCATCTTATTCTGGTAATTGTTTCCTTTGCTGTGCAGAAGCTTTTTAATTTGATGGAATGCCATTTTTCAATTCTTGCTATTATATCCTGAGCTGTTAGTATCCTATTCAGAAAGTCATTGCCTTTGTCTATATCTTGAAGTATTTCTCCTATGTTTTCCTCTAGTATTTTCACAGTTTTGGTATTTGATCCACTTAGGGTTGACTTCTGTATAGAGTGAAAGATAGGGACCTAGTTTCATATTTCTACATGTGGATATCCAGTTTTTCCAGCACAGTTTGTTAAGGAGACTATCTTTTTTCTAATATATGCATTGGGCACTTTGATAAGAATCATATGGCTGTAGCTGTATAGATTTATTTCTGTGTCCTATATTCTATTCCTTTGGTCTTCATATCTATTTTTATGCTAGTGCCATGCTGTTTTTATTACCATAGGTCTGTAGTATAGTTCAAAGTCAGGTATTATGATACCTCCTGCATTGCTCTTTCTGCTCAGGATTGCTTTGCCAATTCAAGGTCTTCTGTGTTTCCATATGAATTTTAGGACTGTTTTTTTTTCCATTTCTGTGAAGAATGTCTTCAGAATTTTGATAGGGAGCACACTGAATCATTAGATTGCACTTGGTAATATGGCCATTTTCACAATATTAATCCTGCTGATTCATAACTGAAAAGGAGGGGCACAATCATAGGAGAGAGCATTTCATAATTGAGTAGGGAGCAGGTTTGTTGTCTGTAGGTTCTCTCACTGGTGACTAAAAAAAGTAGGCTTATGTCTCATTACTTTGGTTTCCTAAAATCATGATATTTATTGGAGTTTCAAATAACTTCTGATTTGTGTGTTTCTCAAAACGGGATTTGGCTTCATAACAGTAGATAATACTGTTGTGATGTTGTGAAATAGATATTTGGTCTTCGCCCTCACTTCCTGACTCCTCACTCCCTCCCCAAGGCTGGCAATAGAAACTAGAATTTCTTGTCACCTAGGTGGATTCTAGAAACTCTAATCTTCCTTTGATTTTCTTTTCTAGGGCTTGCCTTTAGGATATTCTCTGACCTACCCTTGTCCAACAGCAGGTCATAAGATCCTCCTCATTCCACAGGGGTCCTTTCTCATACCATGGAGGGATGAATGCTGGACAGAGAACCCAAGAAAAATATAGAACTTGCTGGGTTTCCCCAGCCCGTCTATTAGCCCTCATGCCTGTGCAATGGGTCACTACGAAAACCCCAAAGGACTGGGTTTGGAGAACTGGATAGCTGGATACATAGAGGTTCTTGGAATATGGTGGGTCCAGACAGGATAGAAACTCCGTGCACCATCTCCTAGACCTCACCCTCTTCATTACTTCATCTATTTCCTTTATAATATCCTTTATAACAAACTGGCAAAAGTGTTTGCTTGAGTTCTGTGAGCCACTTTAGCAAATTAATCAAACCTGAGGAGGGAATTGTAGGAACCCTGATTTATAGTGGGCAGATCGGAAGCCAGGTAAGATGCCCTAGGGCTTCCAACTGGCATGTAAAGCATGGGTGGGGCAGTAGAGACTGAGCCCTCAACGTGCGGACTAATACCATCTTCAGGTAGATAGTGTTTGCCAGACGTGCACTGGATTACAGGAGTGAGTTTATCTCCACTGCAGGGTTGCTTGCTTGCTAGTGGGGATAAATCCCCACACCTTTTGCGGTAGCAGAAGTATTCTGTGTTGATTGTTGTGGCATGAGAGTAGAGGGAAAAACAAGACACTTCCTTTTTCAACAATCACAATTGTACTTACCTCTTTTTTTGTGTTCATTTTCTTTGTAATTTTTAATCCTTATTTTTCTGTTTTATTAAAATAATCAACAAATAACAATGTTAATATTAGCTATGAATTATTTGCTTTTCTTTTTCCAAAATATTTTAAAGGCCTTATTTTTTTAAGAGAAGTTTCTTAGTCTGCAGCAAAATTGAGAGGAAGGTGAAGAAAGTTTCTTGAAATCCCCCTTTCTCACTCATACATAGCCTCCCTTATTATCAATATCCCCTACCAGAGGATACGTTTGATATAGCTGATGAATATATGTTGATACACCATAATTACTAAAAATCTATAGTTTATATTACAGTTTACTCTTGGTGCTGTACATTCTGTGGGCTTGGACAAGTGTATAATGACGTGTATCTACTATTATAGTACCAGTATAGGGTATTTTCACTTCCCTAAAAATGCTCTGTGCCTTGTTAATTTATCCTTCTCCCTCCTCAATCTCTAGTAGCAACTACTCTTTACTATCTTCATGTTGTTTGTTGTTGGTAGGTGCCATTGAGTAGTATCCAACTCATAGTAACCCTATGTACAAGAGAACAAAACACTACCCAACACTGTGCCATGCACATAGTCTTTTTGTATTTGAGCCCATTGCTGCAGCCAGTATATGTCTTTTCATTTTGAGTTGTACATATCAGCAAAAGGAGGTCTTGGGAGCTTTACTCCATTAGCATCATGAGAGTTTGACTCTACTTTGAGGAGGTAACTCTTCCCAAGTCATTTTTTAAATGCTTTCTACTCTGGGGGCTCAATTTCTGGCACTGTATTTGACAGTGGTCCTCTGCTATTCATAGGGCTTTAAATGGTAAATTGTTTCAGGAGTGGGCTGCCAGGTCCTTCTCTCTGGTCTGTCTTAGTCTCCGTGGTTCATATTTCCATAGTATCACACAAGTGTAATCGTACATTTTGTGGCCTCTTCAGATTGGTTTATTTGACTAAATCATATGCATTTATGGTTTTTCCATGTATTTTTGTGGCTTATTAGCTCATTTCTTTTTAGGGTTGAATAATATTTCATTGTCTAGATGCACCATTCACCTACTAAATGACATCTTGGTTGCTTCCACATTTTGATAATTATGAATTAAGTTGCTATAAACAGTTGAGTGCAAGTTTTTGTATGAACATAGATTTCAGTTCCTTTGAATAGATAACGAGGAGTGCAATGGCTGCATTACATGGTAAGACTATGGTTAGTTTTGTAAGACCTGTCAACTCTCTTCCAAAGTGACTGAACCATTTTGCATTCCCACCAGAAATGAATAAAAGTTCTGCATGTTCCACATCTTCACCAGCATTTGGTACTGTCAGTATTCTGGCTATTTAATTGTTGTGTTGTGTTATCTCATTGTTGTTACAATTTGCATTTCCTTGATGACATATCATGTGGAGCATCTTTTCATATGCTTATTGGCTATCTTCTTTGGTGAGGTATCTGTTAAAATCACTGTCCATTTGTAAATCATCTGTTTGTTATTGTTGAATTTTAAGATTTCTTTACACATTTTGGATAACAGTCCTTTATTAGATTTATCTTTTGCAAATACTTTTCCATGTTAGTCGCTTGTCTTCTTATGCTCCTCATATTGTCTTTTGCAGAGCAAAATTTTTAAGTTTAATGAAGCCCACCTAATCAATTATTTGTGTGTGTGTGTGTGTGTGTGTGTGTGTGTATTGTGCCCTTTATGTTTTATCTACAAAGTCATTTCCATATCTAAGTTTTCAGCTATGTCATCTTCTAGGGGTCTTGTAGTTTTGTATTTTACATTTTGGTCTATGATCCATTCTAGTTATTTTTTGTAAAAGGTGTCATGCTTGTGTCTAGATTCACTTTTTTTTTTTAATGTACATAGCAGTTTTCCCCCAAACATTTGTAAAAATAATATCTTTTTTCCCATAGCATTGCATTTGTTCTTCTGTCAAAAAATCAGTTCTCTATATTTATGTCGGTCTATGTCTATTTATGGGCTGGGATTTAGCTCAGTTGCTAGAGTGCTGCTCTGCAGTCTCTGAGGTCCCAAGTTCAATTCCCAGCACCACAAAAATGGGAGAAGGATGTGGCAGTCCACTCCCAAGGCAATCCCCAAACAATAACCCATTGAAAACTCTATGAGGGTTGCTATGAGTTGGGCTTGACTCAATGGCACCTAACAATAACAACATGTCTATTTATGGGGGCTGGGATTTAGCTCAGTAGGTAGAGCACTGCTCTGCAGTCTCTGAGGTCCCAGGTTCATTTTCCAGCACTGCAAATAATGGGAAAAGGACATGGCAGTCCACTCCTAAGGCAATCTCAAAACAAGCAGCCATTAAAAACCCTATGAGGGCCACTATGGGTTGGATACGACTCAGCAACACCTGACAACAACAACTACATGTCTATTTATAGGGTCTCAATTCTGTTCTATTGATTTAGTGATCTATTCTTTTGCTAGTATCATGCTGTCCTGATTTCTGAAGGTTTCTAATATGTCTTGAATTCAAGTAGGGTCAGTACTCCAATTTTGCTGTTTCCTTTGAATAGTCTGTAGGCTTTTATTTTTTGCCTCTGCACATAAACTTTGGCATCAGTTTAGCAATACCAAACAGTTATTTTCTTGAATTTTGATTGGTATTGCATTGAATTTTTAGATCATGGGTAAAACTGACAATTTGACAATATTGAATCTTCCTACTCATAAATATAGAACATCTTTCCATTTATTTAGTTCTTGTTTGACTTCTTGCAAATATTATAGCTTTTATCATATAGATCTTACACATATTTTGATAGATTTATACCTAAGTACTTAATTTTGGGGGGTGCTATAGGGTTGCTATGAGTTGGACCCAGACCCAGCTTGATGGCACCTAACAATAATTGTTAGGCTCCACTGAGTTGAGTTTGACTTACAGTGACCCTCACAGAATTTTCAATAGCTGATTGTTTCAGGATCATTTTGGGAATGGACTGCCACAACTTTCTCCCATTTTGCAGTACTAGGGATAGAACCTGGGTCCTCAGAAAGTGTGGAGGTATACTCTACAAACTGAGCTAAACCCAGCCCAATCAATTGTATTGTGTTTTAAATATTAAATTCTACATATTCTTTACAGGTTTATAGGAAAGTATTTCTCTGGCTATTTTGGGTCTTTTGTGTTTTCATCTGAATTTCAAGACTTTTTTCTTCTGTGAAGAATGTCATTGGAATTTTGATGGGATTGCATTGAATCTGTAAATTGCTTTCTGTAGTATGTCAGTTTTCTCAATATTAAGCATTTTAGAGTCAGCACATGGTTTTGTGTGCTTTGGTCTTATAAACACTTTCAGCCTCATATCCTGTCATTCTTGGCATGCACTTTATGCTCTCTATTGCCTATCTTCTACCAGACCACAGACTGCAGATGGTTGCCCCACCCCGTTCCCTTAACAGCACTTCCCCACCTCCTGCTAGCTGCTACCCTAATGTGAAACTCAGGACCTATCATCTCTAGGAACCCATCTCTGATCTCCCAGACTGGCAGGAGAGGTGCTCTATGTTTGCATACCCAAAGAGTCTGAGTAAAGCTTTTCTTAAAGGATATGCTGAAGTGTTTGCTTAGGAACTGATCTCTTGACAGGCACTGTGGTGTATGCCTGTAATCAGTGACCAAAGAAGTGAACAGGCGGGAGGATTTTGAGTTTGAGGCCAGAGGAAGCATGTGCCAATTTAGTGAGACCCTGTCTCAAAATAAAAACTGGGCTGCAGCCCAGTGGTAGAGCACTTGCAAAGCATGTGTGAGGACCTGGGTTCATCTCCCAAGTTCAAGAAGAAGAAGAAGAAAAGAAAGAAGAAGGAGGAGAAGAAGGAGGAGGAGGATTATTGATCTCTCCTATTAGCCTATTAGTAATACCCCCTAAAGGTGGGAATGAATTTAGTGGATTGAAAGTCTGAGCAAATTGTGGGGTAAGACTTATGCCTTTGAGGAGGATGTCAAGGAATAGGGCTGAGTATTGAGAGGAAATCTAAGGTCAGGGTCAGAGACACTGGATGCTACTGTAGCTGGGGGACAAATTTCATTTTCTGACAATGTTTCTGTTAATTTGGCATTTGGAAATCCAAGTCAGGCATAAGGGGAGTAGCAGTCAGAAAAAAGTGAAGTATTTGGAAGTTAAGCCTAGCTTGAGAACAACAACAAAAAAATCAAACAAACAACTTGTCACTGTGGTACATGCCTGTAATCCCAGCAACTTGGGGAGGCTGAGGCAGGAGGATCTTGAGTTCAAGGCTAGAGGCAGCCTGTGCAACTTAATGAGACCCTGTCAGAAGATAAAAAAGATAAAAGAGGAGAGGGGTGCCGCTGAGTGGTAGAGCACTTGCCTACCATGTGCAAAGCCTTGGGCTCATCCTCCTCATAATACACCACCACCACCCTAACAACAACCAAACAAAAAGACTAGCTTGAGTAAAAGGAGAACAAAAACAAAAATAAAAAAATGGGAATGGAGTACAAATTAGAAGCAATCCACCAGGAGTCATGATAAGCAGCTTTTTAGACCATCCAATTCCAAACTAGGAAGTGACTTTTGTTCCTAAAGTAGGTACTTTACCCCTGCTCTGCTCCACCTTGTTCTGGGTGAGGTTGCAGAAGGTTGGGCGGGTGTGGCCAGTGAGCACAGGCTGTACGGAACACCCTTCCTTCTGTCCCTGGAGGCAGTCAACTTTCTCCAAGCTTCCTCTACTCTCTTTCTCTTCCTTTTTTCTCCCCATTGCTTGAGTTTTCCTCTTTTTTGCCCTTTCTATTGTTTGTTTCTATGTTTTCTCCATTACTTTCCCCCTTTGTCTTTTCCTTCTTCCTCATTATTTCTGATGGGAGAAGGATGTGGCAATTCACTCCTGAAGCAGCTCTGAAATAATCAGCCATTGAAAACCCTATAAGGGTCGCTGTGAGTCAGACAGCCTGCAGCTATAGCCCTGTGGCATTTGATCCCATCAGATCTCAGAAGCTAAGCAGGGTCGGGCCTGGTTAGTACCTGGATGGGAGACTGCCTGGGAACACCAGAAGCTGTAGGCTTGGGAGAAGGACCTGGCAACCCCCTCCTAAAAATCAATCTGCCATTGAAAACCCTATGAGCAGCAGAGAAGCACTGACAATAGTGTTTCCCCTGTTGTACAGAGGGTCGCTATGAGTCGGGTACCAACTCGACGGCACCTAACAACAACAACAACATGAGTCAGACACGACTCCATGGCACCTAACAACAACAACATTACTTCTGTGTAGAATATAGATGTGAAGTTTATTGGTCAGAGGAAATTTTATGTTTTGCATTTTCACTTAAAAAAGTAATTCTGCCCAAATAACTTTTTTTTCCCCACTACTGAAAGATCAGTTAAATTGCTTGATATTCATTTAGAAGTAATTAAAACTTACTTAGTGGTAGATTTAGTGGCTGGCTGTTGTCAGCACTTGGGAGGCTGAGGCAGTAGCATTGAAAATTCAAAGCTAGCCTAGGTGACATGGCAAGACCCTGTCTCTGAATAAGAAGGAGAAGGAGAAGAAGTAATTGAAACTCACTATATTAGGATCTGAAGAAATGCAAGCTACTGTAAGTAAGGGATGAGGGTGGGAGAATGCCCTAAGATTGACCTGGGTAAAAGTGGGAGTGCTGGAGTTCAGCTCTCTCCCAGTGCATCAAGAACAGCAGCACAGGAAAGTATTGGGAGTAACCCCAAGGAATTCCCAAGATTTTTTCAGAAAAGTTATCTCCCAGGGGCAATCATTCCTTGCCTCCTACAGTGCAGGCTTCATTCCTGACTTTCTTAATGGGCCACAATACCCTGGGGTTTACTTACTAGGGTTTTACCCATAAAAAGTCTCCTTCAGAATTGATCTCCTCTTGAACCAAATGCCTAGCATTCCTCAAGTCACTGTCTTTTTAGGAAACATTTAGCATCTTATAGGGATTATCTTGTTAAATAGAAATAGGTGAGAACTAAGCAATTTCATACCCAGAGACCATGTTGTCCAAGAAACTCACTTTCTGAAGATGGTGACCAACAAGCCCAGACAGGGAAGGGGTTCCTCTACCATTACATGACTCATCAGTGGTAGATCATGGGCCAGAATTCCATCCCCAGTTTTCAGGTTATGATGACAAAGGGCAACTGGTATCAACTTTTACAAAATGCAGTCTATTTCATGCCACACAAGTTGAGAATCAAAACAAAGAGTGTCAAAAGTGGGTTTGTGTTGAGTGTGGTAACACACACCTGTAATCCCAGCACTGGGGAGGCTGAGGCAGGAGGATGGTGGGTTTGAGGCCAACCTAGTCTGTGTAGAGAGATCTTGTGTTAGGAATCTAGATAGATTTATGAACAAGCAAAATGAAGGGAGAAGGGGATTTTGACTTACTACTTGACCCAGCCATAATGAATGAAATCATGTGTGAGGCAAATCTCCAAGGACATTGGAAGAACATTATTCTAAAGGACAAGACACCCTAATCCAGGATCGGTAGCTGCCTGAATATAAACAAAGGCAGACCATTATAAGACATCCACCTATGGGTCCATTCTTTAGAAATATGCCAAACAAGTCCATTGAGCCATTTTACAAAACAGGACCCTAGGCCTCATACCCTCTAAACCACAAAAGATTATTAAACAGGGCTTTTCTAGTTGGAGCTTGAGTTCCCACGCTCAAGGTTCACCTTACACTAGGTGCCCAGACATAGGCATCCTGTGCTGACATCACAGTTGGCATGCCCTAATTTGAACAAAACTAGAGGGAACACATGCCTGCTCTCTCTTCTTTCTCTTTTCTTTGCTCCTCCAACAGCCACATGCACACCTCTCCTTTCTCTTGAGCCTGCCTTCTCTGTTTATCCAAGGTACATTTCCTTCCCAAAAGCTTGCTTAACTCTTCTGCTCTCTCTGGCTTTATCTTCCCCTAGGGAATAGAAATATCCTTATGCCAATCACCTATAGAATCGAATTTTTTCTGTACTCTTTTTCTAGTTTTATCTAAACTTCTCCATTTGCCTCCATTTTCCTGCGTAATTATTCTTTAAAGATGTATTAGCTTTTATAATAAAGTGTCTATATTCTCTACTATAACTTCTGTGTTGGGTATAAATTCTTTTATACACCAAACACAAAAAATAGATTTTCTGCTAGATTCCTAGACCCATGTTCCCCAGTAATAGTCTCAAAAAAAAAAAAAAAAAGTACATTTGTTAGGTTTAGGTTTGTTTGTTTATTTATTTATTTTGTGGTACTGGGAGATTGAAACCAGGGCATTTCACCCTGGGTGAAATTTTTATTTTGAGGCAATGTCTTGCTAAATTGCTCAGGCTGCCTCTAGTCTCAAACTTGTGATCCTCCTGCCTCAGCCTCCTGAGGATTACAGGCATGCACTATGGTGCATGGTGGTTGTTGTTGTTATGAGGTGTCATTGAGTTGAGTCCAACTTACAGTGACCCACCTAGGGTTTTCAATGGCTGATTGCTTCGGGATTGCTTTGGGATGGTGCACAGTAGTCACGTTCAATTTAAATGAGTGAAGAACTATGAGTCACTTATAACTTACTGCCTGCATCGCCTTAGTAACAATTACAACAAACCATGGTACATAAGGATCAAGGAACTCACTTTCACAAATTCTTCCCTTGTACTCTTGAAGTTTGATAATACCCTTTTTCTCCAGTGCTTTCCAGGAAGAGGTGTTCTGTATAAAGGACCCACCTCATCTGAAATCAGTGATTTAATTTCTTTCTTTAGTTTTATAGAGAAGCAAATTTAGGTGAATAGAGCCTAGTGACTTATTCAAGAATTGGACCCAAATATCAATAGAATTTTCAATCTATTCATGCAGAGTTGCAAGCCTCATAGGTAGAAGTTGAATCATTTATATCTCTTTTTCCTTCCTGGTAGATTGATAACATCTCTTTATGATCTCTTTTTTGGTGAGACTTTTTTTTATAATCTATAGTCAACAGAAGAAATAATTTTGTTCACAGAGTTAGGAGTTGATTTAAAAAAATAATTCAACCAACAAAGATTCACTCCATAAGCATTTATTAAGTGTCTGATGTATGTAAGACATACCCTGGACCTTGAGCTATAAAGATAAATGAGATAGTGATGCAATCTTGGATCAGGGTGTGTCTACAGGCATGGAAAGAAAGAAAATAACTATACACTCAACCTTACAAATCACCAACAACTTCAAATTTTAAAACATATAAAGCATTGCTTTACTTTGACCAGATATTCTAGTTGATGAAGTGCAGGCTATTTTCTCTTTCAACTTTTCACTGAGATCAGTATGTCTGCCATGGAGCTTAATAGTTCCAACTTCAGATTCCATTTCTCAGCCTTTTTCCTGTTAAACTACATGCTTTGCTGTCTTAATGGAGGGTACTTGACAAGTACTTTGCCCAAACATGCAGTGAATTGAACACACCCTTAGCTTTAGAAAAATGACATCTCTTTTTATTCCACAGAAACCACAATTCAGAAGCCAGTGGGATTTTCTAGAGTCTTTTCTCCTTTCCCCACCTTTTGCCCTTGAGGGGACAGAGGTGGGTGGAGAGAGGAATCTGGGAAATCTGGTTCTCTCTTGACCACTGGATGTTGTTCTCAGTGGCAGCCTGGTGCAAGGAAGAAGGGAATTGTTGTGTCGGAGAGAGACTGGGAAAGGCTGAATCAGTGGAGGGTAGGTGTTCTGATAAAGATCTGCTCCCTCTTCCAGGCTCTCAGCATCCCTCCTCCCCACAGAATACAATCCCTTTAAGCCTGCATCAAAAATCATGACGATTGAGGTCAGGAAGTCATCAACTTCTAAACTTGTTGTTGTTAGGTGCCTTCAAGTCGGTATCCGACTCATAGCCACCCTCATAGGGTTTTCAATGGCTGACTGTTTCAGGATTGCCTTGGGAGTGGATTGCCAGGCCTTTCTCCCATTTTTGCGGTGCTGGGTATTGAACTCGAGACCTCAGAGACTGCAGCGCAGCGCTCTTAACAACTGAGCTAAATCCAACTTCTAAACTAGAGGAGGTCAATTTACTGGGATAGAGTAATTGATTTTCTTTTACTTTTCATTTCTTTTGACAGTTGATTTTTTTTTTTTCAATGAAATTGGGATGAGTGACAAAGTAAATTTCCAGCTAACTTTTTACAGTGGTTGCTGTGTGACTTGGTCCTCAAGTACTATTAGATTCTAGTAGTCAGTGGAGGCCTCTGGAGTCATTGCCGAAGGAGTTGTGTGACTATGCTGTGAAGATTATTCTGCTCTGTAAACAGGTAACAGCCATCAGAAAAAGTTAATGTTAACAGTTACAACAGCTTGTAACTGTTAAGAAAGGGATCAGTGTATAAGCCAAATGTTCCTCCACCATGCTTCCCATCTTCCTTGTTCAAGGGATAAAACTCAACATTTTATCCCAGTTTTTCAATATCACCTTTCACAGTAACTTCTTTCTTTCCAACATCTCAGGGCAGGTGAGACAGAGAATGTAAATTCTCTAAGTTATAGGAGGCAAGAGGAGAGTGGCAATGGGGACTATGGAAATGGAAAGTAACAGAAAATAGGCTCGTACATGAAAACCACAAATTGTGAGAGGCTAGTCATAATGCAATGTATTCTAGGTGGTGTAGAAATCCCAGGATTTTGAGATTAAGAATGAGGATAAGTCATATGTACTATCTCAGAATGAGATCTACTATTATCAGATCATGTGCTATTACTGCTGAGAACCTTTTTTCTCTCTAAAGCTTGTGTTTGGCTCTAGAGATCCTTCTTGATAGATATCTAACCTAGTTCTGTCCATCAGCCCACAGGTGGCACCTGAGAGATGCCAGCATGGTATTCTGGTTGAGATTTTTCTCACCCCTTCTTGCGGTGAGATGAGAGATTTTTTGCAGGTACAAATTATTAGATGTAACTTGGTATTTTCTTAGAAAATTATGTCCCATAACTTAAGTTCTAGGATTATACTCTACACAGACAGGGGCTGGACACATGTATACATAGCAGAGCTCATGTTAACACTGGTCAAAGAAATGAGTAAGTTTTATGGCCACCAGAAACACTGCAGGACAATATCAGCCTTGATACAGAGGTCATCTATTTAATGCTGGCATTGTTAAAAATAAATATAAGCTTCATAATTCTATATACATATATCAAATTCACAGACTCAATCTCAGAACTGGAAAGGAAATTGAAGCTCTAGAGATTAAAAAATATTATAGCTATGATTATTAGATACTAGTGGGTAAGGTGTAACATCAAGGACCATCTTATTAATTACATGTTGTAAGATATAGATTCATAAATATGTGCATAGTCTGGTCAGAAAGTTCAGTTCCAATGGAAATAATTTAAAGTATATGTAAAGCTTTATGTATAAAAATAGTAATCTTGTTAGTTACAATATAAAAGGAGTGGGGAAAATCTCATTGTCCATTCAAGTGATGAAATACCTCTTAAAATACTTTTACAAAGAAGGTGAGATGTAAAAAGTTCATGTAAAATTTTATATATAATAATCTCAATTTAAAAAATATATATGCAATCAATAAGGATGTAGAGAAAGACTATATAACAGTCAAAAAATTGGGTTTTGTAGGCATTATCTGTGAGCTGAAGGGTAGAGCTATGTTAGTATTAACTGAGGAAAACTAAATATTAGCAGTATCTTTTTCTGAGTAATGGGACATAATTTCCATTTTCTCTATATTTTCCAAATTTTCCATAATTACAAATTAATTTATTGCTAGGAGAACAATCAATGATGCATTAGCAAGAAAATGGCTTGAAGTCTCAACACTGAGTTTTCTTTTGAGTCCGTTTCTCTCTCTTCCAAATGAAGAAAGCATATTATCCTCAAGGTGAAAGACTGGCTGGGTCTAAATTTCCCTGTTTAGCTCTTTCTGCACATCATGTGCAGGGTGAGTCCTGCAGTGTTAAGAGCATTCACTGGGCTCATTGTTAAGTTATAGTGCCATCTTTGGGACATGGCTGGCCTAACTGGATATCACCATTTGCTAATGATGTCAAAAGTACAGTTGTAATATGTTTTTGGGACATGGTAGTTCATCTGTTATCTCAAGGATTAGGATGTAGATGACACTCAAATCATTGTCTACTCTGATTCATGCAAACCACTTCCTTGCTTGTCTCTTTACTAGCAGCCTCCTCTGCTCCTAATGCTCATGCCAGAGCAAACTTCATAAGTGATGTCATTGTTCTCTTTTAAGTATTTCAATAATTGCAGATTAAAATAGAAATTCCTCCACACATTACACATATCCAGGTGTCTGACTCATTCTTGTCTATATAATCATATTCCTTTATTCTTCAGACTTCCCAACTACTTCCAGTGTTCAGAGGGGCTGATATCTTTCTCATCCTTCCCTATTGGCCTCCCTCTCTCCCATTCTTTATTGGCTTGGAATGCCCTTCTCCTGTCTTCCTCTAGCTGTTTCCTGTGGTTCTTGCCTGTAATGGTTTGAATCTGGAATCACCCCCTCCCCACCCAAGGCTCATGTATTAAATGGTTGGTTGCCAGCTAATAGGCTTTTGAGAGGCAATTGGTCATAAGGGTAGCAACTTCCTTAATGGAGCAATCCATTAATGAATTCAAAGCTGAACGGCCCATTAGGAGACGGGGTGTGGATCAAGGAAAGAGGCCACTGGGGGCACGACTGGAAGGAGAATATCTTGTCCCCAGACACTTTCTCTCCGTCTCTGCTTCTTGGCTCTGTGAGCTGAGCCGTTCCAGTCCATCCTGTCCTCTCTGCCATGGTGCCCTGCCTCACCACAGGCCTGGAAACACTGCGCCAAGTGATCATGGACTGAAATCCCAGAAACCATGAGCCCAAACAAATCTTTCCTCCTTTTAAGGTGCATATATCAGGTACTTGGTCACACTTCTGGACTGGGCTCAAAGGTCGTTTCTTAGGAAGTCTTTCCCAAGTCCATGAGGCTGGGAGGCTGCTCTTGCCTCCTTTGGCTCCCTCATTCATGGCACTGTATAGCACTTGCCAGAGCAGATTTCAGTTCTTTACTCCTTCCTGCATCTGTCTGCAAGGTTGTTGATGTTTACCTGGGTTTACCTTTATACCTTTAAGACTTAGCTCATAGGCAAATAAGAGAGATACCATCCAAAAGCATTCAATGAATGGGTAAGTGAGAATCAGAACCACTCATGGGTCACTGTGGCTCCCACAAAATTTTTATTTTTCTTGATTTCCTTCTATAAAAGCAAGATCACAAGGTGGGCTAAATGAAAAAAAATTGAAAAGCAATTAGCATAGTGTTGGGGACATAAATAATATAATTAAAATATTTTTTACTCTTTCTTTCCTATAACCCTTATCTAGTTTCATGTTTCCCACACCTAGTGGCCCATGCGTCACTGATACAAAAGTCCCCACCCAGTCAATGCCTCCCTATTAGGGTCATAATGAAGACATCCTAGACAATCCATATTTATGCTGATCACATGTGTGCACTGTGACTTTTGCACCAACACTCACCATTACTCACCACAGGTATTCACTCCCTCCCTAACAAACACCCAGTTAGTAGTTCTACCTTTAAATTATTCATCCGTTAATCACAGAGAAGCTTAACTCTAGGAATTTCTAGGCAAAGTATGATCTTCTTTTTAAGAAAAACTTTTCCAATGTTTAGGTCAGTCTTTTATGCCAATAGCAGTAAATACAGATAGTCTTAATTTTCATTTATTCCACTTTCATCCAACTCTCTTTATCCATATCACACATTGGCACCCTGTACTGCCTCTCTTATGCACAATTCAGCTTGTATGTGAGCTGATAAACAAACATTGTGTTTGCATGTCCTGCCTGCCAGCATTCTGGTAACCTATGGCGAGCATTATCTGCAAAACAAAATTTATTTGTAAAATAGTTTGGATGATTTCAGTGCTTTTTGCCTTATTATTTTTTAAGAATAAGATAGCTCACAATCATTTGCTTATTTTCTTTTTATTTATTATCAGTAGTTCCTTCCAGATACAAACTCAGTTTCTGTATGCTATTGTTATTTCAAGTAAGCTAGAAGTAGAATCTAAAGAAGTTATTTTAGCAAATTAAGGTTCAACATCTGTATTTAATCTTTAGATTCAGTTTCAAATATTGTGACAATCCTTTGTACATTGTAACACTCATTGTGACAATAAATTGTCTGTCTAGGAGTGGTACTTTTCCATGTATCATGTAAATCTGATTGTTGTTATTGTTGTTGTTGTTGTTGTTAGGTGCCTTCAAGTCAGGTCTGACTCAGTGACCCTATGTATAACAGAATGAAACTCTACCCAACATTGTGCCATGCACATGCTATTTTTTATGTTTAAGGCTATTGTTGTAACCATTGTGTCAATCCATCTAGTTGAGAGTCTTCCTTTTTTTTATTGACTCTCACAAACATGATGGTCCTTCTCCAGGGATTGGTCCCTGCTGACAACCATGTCCAAAATACATAAGATGCAGTCTAACCACCCTTGTTTCAAAGGAGCACTCTGGTTGCCCTTCTTCTAGGATATATCTCTTGGTTCCTTTGGCAGTCCACAGTATATTAAATATTTGTTTCCAGCACCATTATTCAGAAGCATCAGTTCTTTTCCTGTCTCTCTTATTCAATGTCCAGTTATCACAAGCATATGATACAACTGAAAATACCCTGAGATCAGTCAGGTGTACCTTTCATCTTCAAAATAACATCAAAATAACATCTTTATTTTTCAACATGTTAAAGAAGTCTTTTGAAACAAATTGTCCAAATGCAGTGTGTCTTTTAATTTCTTAACTGCTGCTTCAGTGACTGTTGATTTTAGAACCAAGTAAAGAAAAATCTTGGACAACTTCAATCTTTTCTCCATTTATTATGTAGTTGTTTACTGAACCAGTTGCAAGGATTTTTGTTTTGTTGATGTTGAGGTGCAATCCATTCTGAAGGCTGTGCTCTTTGATCTTCATCAGTAAATTAGTCAACTCCCCTTTACTTTCAGCAAGGAAAGTTGTGTTATCTGCATAATGCAGTTTATTAATGAATCTTCCTCCAATCCTGATGCCATTTTCTTCTTCATAAAGTCCAGCTTCTTGGATTATTTGCTCAGTATAGAGAATGAAGAGGTACAGTAAAAGAATACATCCCTGACACATGGCTTTCTTGACTTTAAACCAACCAGTGTTTCCTTGTTTTGTTCCATGTAGAGATTCCTCATGAATACAATTAAATGTTCTGGTATGCCCATTATTCGCAGTGTTACCTATAATTTGTTGCAATCCACACAGTCAAATGCCTTTGCATAGTCAATAAAATATGCAGATCTTTATACTATTCTCTGTTTTTGGCTAACATCCATCTAACATCAGCAATGATGTCCCTAGTTCCAAGCCCTTTTCTGAATCTGGCTTGATTTTCTGGCAGTTCCCTGTCAATATACTGCTATAGTCACTTTTGAATGATGTTTAGCAAAATTTTACTTGCCTATGATGTTAATGGTATAATTTGATAAGTTCTGCATTCTTGGGACTTTCTTGGGACTATGAACAAATATGGATCTCTTCCAGTCAGTTGGCCAGGTAGCTGTTTTCCAAAACTTGGAATAAAAAAGTGAACACCTCCAATGCTACATCTATTTATTGAAACATCTCAGTTGGGAAGGTCGATGTTTTTGGCTCCTCTTCACTTTTGACAATATCTAATTTTCCTAGGTTCATACTGCTTACATTCCATGTTCCAATTATTAATGTGTGTTTAGTTGTTTCTTCTCATTTTGAGTTGTGCCACATCAGCAAATGGAGGTCCTTGTAACTTAATTCCATTCCCATCATTAAAGTCAACTCTACTTTGAGGAGGCAACTCTTCCCAAGTCATCTTTTGAGTGTTTTCCAACCTTGGAGGGGTCATTTTCTGGATGTTTAGGGTTCATTTATTTCAAATTTATGGTTACTTTGAAAAATACAATTTAAACCAGATAAATTTCATCATAATCTTAATACTGGCAATTTTATTTTACCCTCTCCTGTATTTTTTTGTTATTATTGAATTTATACATAAGAAATACTGGACCTAGAGCCTCATGCATCCTGGGCAAATGCATTACCATTGATCCACCCTCCCAACCTCTTTTTATTTTTTATTTTGGGACTGGGTAAGTTGCACAGATTGTCTTTGGCCTTGAATTTGTGATCTTCTTGCTTCAGCCTCCCAAATTTCTGGGATTATAGACATGTGCCACTGTACCCAGAAAGAAAGACTTTTAAAGAAAATGCAATCTGTCAATCAACCAGCAGCTATAATGAAAGGCAATTTTATTATTAACAATCTCTCTCATTCACCTGCTGATTTCCAGAAGTTTAACACTCCTCTAAAGTATCCTGAGTAAAATATCATACTACCGAAGGAAAAGACATAGGTTAATGCTGGAGTTTTGAAGATTTCAAAGTTATTAACATATAAGTTCAATTTAATTTTAGTTAATTCTAATAAGTCTTTCAAGTTTATATTTTTAATTTGAATGTTAGAAGTGGAGAATTATTTAAAAAACAAAGAATGTATGGAGATTGCACCTAGCAAAAACCAAAACACACTGAAAAACAGTTTAGTATAGGCATAAAATAGTCAGAATTATCAGCATAATTAATAATTTATCAGTGCATGAAAAGACTACTAATGTGCTTAAGTATACATGGTAATTTAATATTTATTTAATGATTCATTCTTTCATTTAGTCAACTTATATTTACTGAGTGTCAGATTCTGTGGAATGCGTGGGTAGCATCAAGTAATCATAATCCTTACTAGATTGTTAAACATTAAAAACTGATAACACCAATTACTAAGCTTATGACTAAGCAAGACTTGTAAAGAACAGATAGTAAAAATTTAAATTGACATTATTATTGAGAGGGAAATTTAGGAAAACTCTATAAAAATCATTTGCCCATATCTCTTGATATGGTACTTCCTTTCAAGAACTTACCCTACACAAATACATCAACTTCTGTGTGCATGTGTGCGTAATGTGTATATAATAGATACATAAATATTTAGGTAACATTAGTTATAATAGCAAAATCTGGAATTGACTTTTTCATAGTAAGGGAATGGTAAAAATATGTGGCATAAATTTATGAATATTACGTAGATTATGGAAAGAATGAAGTAGATATACATGTGCTGACGTTGAATGATATTCATGATAATCTGAAAAAATCAACTTATGGAAGAGTATGATGTAAAAAAATTCAGTGAAACAGATGAACTAATTGGAGAGAGGAAGGAAGGGTGAATATGAGTAATATAAAATGATATGCATGCGTGAAACTCATTATTTTATATGCAAACTAAAAAATTCCTAATAAAAATTCACTGGCAAAATCTTGGTGCCAAATTTATATTGTAATACCTCTGTTTTGTATAACTCTTGTTGTTGTTAGGTGCTGTCAAGTTGGATCTGACTCATAGCAACTCTAAGTATAGCAGAAGCAAGAAGCATTATCCAACACTATGCCATGCACACAATCTTTTTATGTTGGAGCCATTGTTACACCATTGTATTTCTTCTCATTTTGAGTCATGCCACACCAGCAAATGGAGGTCCCAGGGCTTTACTCCATTTCCATCACTGAGGTCAACTCTACTTTGAGGAGGCAACTCTTCCCCAGTCCTTTCTTGACTGCCTTCCAGCCTGGGGAGGTGTGTGTGGTCATTTTCCAGCACCGTATCTGACTGTGCTTCTCTACTCTTCATAGGGTTCTTAATGGAAAATGCCTTTGAAAATGTGCTACGAGGTCCTTCTCCCTAGTTTGTCTTAATGTGGAAGCTTAGCTGATACTTGTCCACCATGGGCGGTCTTGCTGCTATCAAAGATACAGGTGGCATAGCTTCCAGCATCATGGCAACATGAAAGCCCCCATAGCATGACAAGGTGACAGACATGTGGTGGGCTGGCTAACTCTAGGACAATCAAATCTGCTGTCACTGCTCTGAAACTGGCTGTTTGTGATACCTGTTTGTGCTGGATTGCAACTGCCAACTTTGCTGCATCATCCACTTTCAAGCTCTTCAGGGAGCTATGTTTTCTAGCTCACTTTTTCTAACAGTTTTAGAATTTACTTTATTCATCTATACCATGAGTTCTTTAAAAAGACATGTGAAGTAATCTTCCATACATTTATTTTGGTAGTCTTTCTGGGAAAGATCAGCTTCTCCTGAAATCTAATTGTTGTGAGTTATATACATACAACTTCTTGCTAAGGATGTTATTTACATGAGCTTTTATAAGATCATTACAAAAACTGCTATCTAGAGGCAACATTGTTGAACTGCAGACATTTGCTTTTATGTGCTTATGAGAATTAGACTATATCTTTCTAAAATTAAAGAGTGTATACTGGGCACTACTAGACATTCTATTAACATTGTAGACACAGAAATGAAGAAAGCATTGTTCTTGTTCTTAAGGAGCTCACAGGTTGGGGGACATAGGAAAAGGAATGTGTTCATTATTGAGGAGAACAAGAAAGGAGAGCTAGCTAAGCAAGCAGAGTGGGGCAGTGGAAGAAATGTCAAGCAATGCTCCAGAGAAGCGGCAATATTTAAGGTAAGTGTTGAGGGGGGAGTGTGAGAAAGCTAAGCAGATGAGGAGAGTGAAGAGAGTTCCAGATTAAGGAACTACGGTGGCAGGGTGTAGCTTGTCCTGTTCTAGAAACTACAAATGGGCCCTATACTACACTTAAAGTAATAAAAAGGTCAAAGGCATTCAATATGTAAACACTTGGACTAACATACAGAACGATTAATTGGTATCACTTTATACGACCCAGGAAGGACCTGCCCACCTGGTGATCTAAAGGAATTTCTGTGCTTGGAATGTTGGCTTATAGGATCCTGACCATGACAGAAATAAACACTCAGCTCTCTGCCTCAGCCAGCCAGTCGAGAGGGTGCCTTGTGTTGTGACCAATGACACATCAACTGTCATGAGGATTCCAGAAGGCAGTCCCAGGGCCATCTCCTAAAATAGGACCTGGCCATTACAGAGTACAAAAATGTCATCTTATCTCCATTTCCCACCAAGTCAAGTCCAACTCTCTTGAAATACAAGACCACCTTCCACCTGCCTCTCGTGCATCCTTCCAGAATTAAATCAACTGGATTTGGTGAGTAAGAATAAAGTCTTTGGAGTAAGGCAGTCTTGGCTTTGGTTTTAACTCTACTTATTTAAGCTCCCATGTCTGACAGTCTGTCGTGCTGTGGGGGCTTGTGTGTTGCTGTGATGCTGAAAGCTGTGCCATCAGTATTTCAGATACCAGCAGGGCTATCCATGAGGGACAGGTTTTAGCTGGGCTTCCAGACTAAGACAGACTAGGGAGAAGGACTGAGCAGCTCACTCTTGAAACAATTAGCCATTGAAAACCCTATGAATAGCAGAGAAACACTGTCAAATATGGTGCCAGAAAATGATCTCCAGGTTGGAAGACATTCAAGAAATCACTGGGGAATAGTTGCCTCCTCAAAGTAGGGTCAACCTTACTGATGGGAATGGAGTAAATTCCCAGAGACCTCTATTTGCTGATGCAGCATGACTCAGGAATGAGAAGCAACAGCTGTAAACATCTATTAAAAATGGAATATGGAATGTAAGTAATATGAATCTAGGAAAATTGGGCATTGCCAAAAGTGAAATGGAGTGCAAAAACATCAGCATTCTAGGCATCAGTGAACTAAAATGGACTGGCATGGGCCATTTTCGATTAATCATATGGTCTACTATTCCAGGAATAACAGTTTAATGACTCTGAAACTTGCCCTTGAATGTTGAGCAGCTAAAGTAAAAGGAAGGCATGAACTAAACTAAGAAGATTTCAAAGGGTAGCTGTTGCAAAAGACCTCTTTAACATGTTGAAAAGTAAAGATGTCATTTTGAAGATGAAAGGTGCACCTGACTGATCCAATTGTATTTTCAGTTGCATCATATGCTTGTGATAGGTGGACATTGAATAAGAGAGACAGGAGAACAATTGATGCTTTTGAATTATGGTGCTGGAGACAAATATTGAATATACCATGGAGTGCATAAAGAACAAGTAGATCTGTCCTAGAAGATGTACAACCAGAGTGCTCCTAGGAAGCAAAGATGGCTACATACTATGTCTTATGTACTTTGGAAATGTCAAGTAGGACCAATCCCTAGAGAATGACATCATATTTGGGAGAGTGGTGGGTCAGTGAAAAAAAGGAAGACCCTCAACTAGATGGATTGACACAGTGGCTGAAACAATGAGCTTATACATAAAAATCAATTATGTGCATGGCACAGTGTTGAGTAGTGTTTTGTTCTGTTGTAGTAGGGTAGCTATGAGTCAGACCTGACTCAAGGGCATCTAAAAACGACAACTCAGTTAAGCTCTAACATAAAAACCTGTTTTCTTTTAGTTTTAGTGTCTTAACTATGACATAGGTATAATTTATATCTGATAGTGTTGTTTTGAGAATTCAATGGGATAACATATTTGAGTAATTAGTTGTTTTGAGAATTCAATAGCACAATATATTTTGAATAGTTAGTACAGTAACTATAAAAATGGCTAACTACATGATAATTTTGTAATTGCCATTTTGATTCTAAGTTTTAAAAATATACTTGACTGCCCGGGCGTGGTGGTGCATGCTTATAATCCCAGCAGTTTGGGAGGCGGAGGCAGGAGGATGGTAAGTTCGACACCAGAGGCAGTCTGTGTAACTTAGCTAGACCCTGTCTCAAAAAGTAAAAAAATGGGCTGGGGATGTAGTTCAGTGGTCTGGCACTTGCAAAGCATGCAAGCGCAAGGCCCTAAGTTCAAACCCCAGTACCGCAAATAAATAAATAAATAAATAAAATTATATATACACACACACACACACAGATATATATATACACACACATATATACATATATATTTTTGACTACTTAATAGTTTTGGGACATTTCATGTGTTTTGGCTTTTATACATTTGTAGTCCCTGTTACACAAAATTCTACCTGGCCTTGTACAGATTTCACCATTTTCAAAGATCATTCATCAATCCCTGTAATTGAAATTAATATTTCTTTCCTTATTTCTACAGAAATTGCTACCTCTAGTACAAAAATAACAGGAATGATTTTTTAAATTATTGAATTTAAAAAACAAAAATGAGAAGAAATGATGTTTAACTCTAATATCAATGTCTAGAATAATTTTTGATGTTTATTCAATTTTGTTTGTTATTTTATAACAAGCATTCACAAACAAAACAATAATTCTATTGAGAAATTCTGCGATTAATAAACAAATAAATTATTCTGAATTTCATTATACAAATGAATCCATGCCCCCGTATGATGCATGTAATGATAAAGAAGTTCATCACCTTGTAACGCAATGGGAAAGATATTCTGAACGTGTGTCTGTGTTTATATATGGAATCCCCCACACACACCAAGGATAAAAAGAAACATTTTTGTCTCTTAGCATGTGTTCTGTAATTGAAGAAATATGCAAAATGTTATATTTAGTAATACACTGCAATCAGAAATACCTGGTCCAAAAGAGGGAATTCAATACATTTTTAAACAACTTTATAAATATTTTCATATTCTAAATATTTTCTTTTCCCTTCACCTGAGACTTTTCCAAGCTAGCCCATCTGTTCATTTAATAATGCCATCTCCTCAAGTAATTGCACAAGTCAGGCAGTCTGACTCAAACTATATCCTATTACATTTATTTATTAAATCTCATTTCTTGGGTTTTCAGGTTCACTTACAAATCTTAATATAAATGCTGTATCAAATTTACTTCCTAAACAAATCAATATCCTAACTCTTATGCAGTGAAAGGGGATCTTTGTTTATGCTTTTTTGTTTTGTTTGAGATGGTGGTTGAATATGCCAACTTCAGAGGCTTGAGTTGAATTTGAACAATCCTGACTCTCTTCACATGATGTGAGAGTTCTCTCTCACCAATAATGCTGAGACAGAAAATGAAATGGTTTTAATCTTATTTCCACAGACAGTATGGACAGAGCCACCTGTTAGAAGAGAATCTCTTCTTTTGGAAACACCTTTAAGTCTAAACATATAGAAGAAAAAATTCACAAAAGTTTTTCTTACCCTTTTTACAAGAGGTTTCTTCTTCTTTTAAAATTTTAATGTAGCTAGGTGCTGTGGAGCACACCTCTCTAAACCCAGTGAGACAGGAGGATTGTGAGTTCAAGGCCAGAGGCAGCCTATGTAGCATAGTGAGACTCTGTCTCAAAGTAAAAAATAAGAGTAATACTAATAAATGGGCTGGGGGTGCAGCCCAGTGGTTCAGCACTTGCAAACTATGTATGAAACCAGGTTCAATCCCCAAGTACAAGAACAACAAAAATCCTATTACTTAAATGGTTAATTCTCTACTATTCTTCATTTCTCAAATCTCCTAGGGTTTTCAGTTTTAACCTATGACTTTACATTTAATTATTCACTAACTCTTATAATTCTTAGAATTATTGGCCCAATGAATGCAGATGTCAACAGGGAAATATCCATGCCAGGAATATGCCGTAAAATTGAGTGCATACAAGATGCTACATGGTTGGTTGTTGAACGAGTGTTGAAATGATAATGAAACCAGTGCTGCTTGGCTACCCTATGGATTTCATCAAATTACAGAGGAGCAGAATCTTTGATGTGAATGACTAAAGAAAGGAATAACTATAACAGTTGACAGTAGGGGAATTTGGAAACTATTACAAAATATGTAAATAATCTCCTAGCATTACAATGTTTTAGGCATTTTGTACTTAACCTTCACAAAAGCCACTTTTTTGAGAGATGCTTTTTGCTCCAGTTAGAAAACAGCAAACTCCATGCAGTAGACAAAAGTGTATTCTCTCCATTCTGTTGAAGTTAGAGTATTAAATCACTGGCTAGGGTCTCCGAGCAATGGGTTCAAAGTTTCATACCACAACTAGCTGGTTGTGTTCACCTTCTCTCTCTATTTCTTGATTCCTTGTTTACAAAATGAGAGAATCGATTAAGAGATCATATGATATGATTTAAATTCTACAATAGATTTTTCATGAAGGAACAGCAAAAAAAAAAAAAAAAAAAAAAAAAAAAAAAAAAAAGTAAGTAGTGGTACAAATATTTCCTTCCAAAAGGATTAAACCCTGAAAATAAGTTCATGTTGTTTACATTATCTTTCTAGTGACATTATAGTTACTGCCATATGTTGTTGTTGTTAGGTGCCGTCGAGTCGGTATCCAACTCTTAGTGACCCTATGTACAACAAGCGAAACACTCTTGTCAGTGCTTCTCTGCTATTCATAAGGTTTTCAATGGCAGATTGATTTTTGGGAGTGGGTTGACGGGTGCTTCTCCCAAGCCTACAGCACCTGGTGTTCCACTGCCATATAGTTTACATATTTTACAGAACTAAATAAACTGCCTTGTTAGAATTTTTTTAAAGCCAGCTTTATGCCTACCAGAAAGAAGCAATCTCTCTGTGTGTTTCCATTTTATTCATTTAACGTAAGCAATACTAATAGAAAGAGAAACACAACTAGATAGTGGACTTAAGTATTTGTTAATTATTCTTCACAGGAATTCAAAGCCATATCTCAATAGTTTTAAGTCTAGAAATAAAGTAGAAGCTTGGTGAAGGGAAGAATCATTTCTGTCTTCTTCATTTCTGTATTCACAGAGCCAAGATTGACACTCAATAATACCCAGTAGCTTCTAAGTTAATATTATTGAAAATATAAAGTTACAGATGTAATTTTGAAGGACATCTGCCAAATGAAAGCTCTCTGATTCAAGTCAATGAAACTGATTATATTTCATATTTTTATTGATGTAATTAGTAAAAGTAGGGAAAAATTCCCTGTGTGTAGGGGGGAGTACTAATACTTCCCCCAGGATCTGTTTCTTTTGTAGAATTGCCATTTTTTTTTGCATTTCTAAATGAATGTACAGTTAATGATATACATCTACAAAGTGCAATATATATGTTTCCTTTTGAACCATTTCCAGTTGATAAATTCTTTTCTTATATTAAGCATGCTCTTATTGTTTAACACTGTCTGTCTTACAAACATATTTGGAGACAAATGACTTCAGATATCAATGGACATCTGCTCCATATTCTTTTCAATTTCTTTTCAGAAATGTATATTCCATTTGCTTTTTCTATTAAAAGTTTTTGACAGAAATATTTCTCTAAAGAAAATAATGGCTAGAGGATGCAGGTACAACTTCTTTTAGTAACTTCCAAAAACAAGAGCATCTTGGTTTACATGACTGTTTCTATATACCTCAAGACCTGCAGGGTTTATAAAATACATTATGTGGTATTTATTAGACAGTATCAAAGGATGCATACAAAACATTTTCTGCAAGTTTTTTACACATTATTTAAAATCAGAAAGGATTAAAAAGGCTTATCTAAAGTGCTTAGCCATATTTATCTGCCAAAGGCTATAGTTAAAGAGCCACATTGAACTTTAGATAGTTGAAGTTTTTTTGACTATTAAATTGTTAAGCATAGTACATTATATGTCTTTGATGGATATATTGGTGATCATTAGGGCACAAGATCTCCCTCTGGAATACTGACCATGAAGCACTTACTATTGGGAGTAATGTATGTTACTATATCGTGTTATTCTGTGTCTAGATGCCATTGGAGATGTAGAGCCAATGCTTTGACTTATGTGAATGTCCGGGCTCACCATTTGTGTCACTTGAATTTCTGGCCCTACCAAAATACCACCACTCATCACAGGTCCCATACAACCATCAGCCATGTTACTATTGTTCATGTCAGGCATGCCAGGGCTAGACATCACTCTCTCAGCATAGTATACATTGTGTGTATTGGCTATTTCGGCAGGTACACAAATATTCCCTTGAACGTCATAGACGGGTGCCATTACTGTTTCAGTTACTACAACATTAGGTGGAAGCTGAGGGTCAAAAACAATTGTTGTGGGTTGTACACATGGATCAGCAGTAGTGTAAGTCTCAGTCACTATGATATCCCCATGAATTGTGGGCTCAGATGCTGCCATTTCTGCTTGGAATTCAGCCTCTGAGAGAGTCATTCCTGAGGATTCATTAACAAAGTAATTAGGTCCGAGTAAAGGGAGGTCCGTACTGATAGGTATACAGGCCTGCTGTGAAGGAAATGGCTCAATTTCTGTGTCTAAGCAGATTTCAGCAAGAGTCCTAAATTTTGGATCTAAAGTTTCCATGTAGCTTTCATCTAAGTCATCCACAATCCAACTGCAACAACCAATAGAGCCCACAGGAGACCCTACTCCCTCGTGGTCATAAATGAGCAAGCAGTCATTGGCTGGTCGGCCTTCATCTTCATCTGCATATGCATATGCTTTCTAAAATTAGAAGAAAGAAAGGAAATGATAATTTTCTTTTTGTTTAAAACAATAAAAAAAGAGTAACAGCAATGCTTCAAGAGATTTCTGATCTAAGAAGATTTTATGGAATAGATTGAGAAAAAAAGAATAATTTGGTGTGCTACTGTTGTTAGGTGCCATAGAGTCAGGTGACACTATGTACAATAGAACAAAATACTACCTAACACTGTGCCATGCACACGATCTTTTCATGTTTGAGTTCATTGTTGCCACCATGTTTCTTCTCATTTTGAGTTGTGCCACATCAGCAAAAGAAGGTCTCAGGGGCTTTACTCCATTCCTGTCATTAAGGTCGACTCCACTTTGTGGCGGCAACTCTTTCCCAGTCATCTCTTGAATGCCTTCCAGCCTGGGAGTGGGGGTCATTTTCTGGCACAGTATTTGACAGTGCTTCTCTGCTATTCATTGGATTTTCATCAGGTAATTGTTTTGGGAGTGGGCTGCCAGGTCCTTCTTATTAGTCCTTCTTAGTCTGGAAGCTCCACTGAAACCTGCCCACCATGGGTGACCCTGCTGGTATCTGAAATACTGGTGTATTATTAAATAACTGGAGTTTCTTTAGGAGGTCAGCATGCATTAATGGAGCACAGAATTTGAAGAATAAATATGGATTATTTTATTTGAAAACTAATAAATGATAATGTCTATATTTTATGCTAGGTTTTGTATCAAAGATAATATATCCTTTGCATTTGTAGCCCATTGTTTATAAGGTGGTTTATAAATAATAAAATCTATTTAGTTATCTAAAAATATTTCCTTAATAAGAAATATTTGATCAATTTGTAATGAAAGCATGTGATAAAAATATAAATCTCTCTAACCTTCAGAATCTTTTGTCAGAGTATTTATGAAGTTTTATGTGGCTTGAGCCAAGACAACTGGGACAATCTCTGGAGTTAGGTTTAATAGAAGGAAGGTACTAAAGGACTATCTTCTATGATTTTCAAATTATTATTTTGAGACAGGATTCTGCTATGTAGCCCAGGTTGGCCTCAACACTCTTCCTCAGTCTCCAGAGTGCTGGTATTACAGGTGTGCGTCACCACCTCCAGCTTCAAATAATTTTTAAACAAACACTTTTTCCCCCTTATTTAGAGAATACTTTATTAGTTTCTATAATCAAACCCATGTAGATAAGACTTTACATATTTAATATAGTGCGTTACCCCTGTACAAATGGAAAAAAATTAGGTTTAATGTTTCTAGACCAATATAAATAAAGACTTTTAATATAAAATTTTAAGTAAGTGTCCAAAAAGTAGACAAGAAGAGACAAAGGTGGAACCTCCCTGTTTGAAACTGCAATGGTTGGAGAGAGCTGCCAGTGTTTTTTCCTTTTTCCTCATCTGCTATGGCTCTGAAAGTGTTCCATGGATTCTTATAGGGCCTGAATTGCAGCTTTTGAAATCATCTGATAAAGTCTTACTTCCTCCTTATATTATAAATAAAGTAACTAAAGGCCCAGGGAGTACGAGAGGGAAATTGCATGGCCAAGACACAGACAGTTGTAGAATCAGGTTTCAAATGGAATTCTTCTTTTTACACTACATCATGCAGCTTTCCCTCTGGTCTGTACCAGGCTCTAAATTCTATTATTAGAAATGAAGGACTTTAATCTTCAAATCAAGACCAAATCATCTTTGTTGCTTAATATTTTGAATGATACCCCTGTTGGAGGATAGTCCTCTCTTGCATGTAATACTAATTAGTTGCTGGGGTAGATGATGGTGATGTATAAAGGGGCAGAAAGGAAGCACTGGTACAATTTTTCAGAGGCTTAAAATGGGGTTGGGAGAGGCCCAGTCTCCTGAAATCACCTCTAAAATCCAGTACCATTTTCTTGAGCATAGAGATAAAATTTTGGGAAGGATGACTTAAATTCTCATAAAGAGAGAACACATTTTGATTTTGTTTCATAAAGCACTGATTGTAACCAAAGGAAAAAAATTACAAGTGCAATTTTGACATTAATGTTAGAGCTCCCTTAATATTAGTGTGATTTTTATGAATGATTTAAAAATATTATTATTATAGTACTTGAGTTGCCTGAATTTCTTATGTATCCACATATTGGCAGCCACTATCTGCTAGTACTCCTCACATATAATTTGTGCCTATTTGTTGAATGAACTGTTTAGTGGTATTGTTTCCTCATTTAATAATTCATACTCTTCACATACCCCCACGAGTCTGTCAATTTGCTGTACTGTGGGGGCGTGCGTGTTGCTGTGATGTTGAAAGCTATGCGTCCAGTCCTACAGATATCAACAGGGTCACCCATGGTGGACAGATTTCACCTGAGTTTCCAGACTATCACAGATTAGGGAGAAGGACCAAGCAGCCCACTCCTGAAAAAATTAGCTATTGAAAACCGTACGAAGATCAGAGAAACACTATCAGATATAGTGTAGGAAAATGTGTCCCCCAGATTAGAAGGCACTCAAAAGATGACTAGGGAAGAGTTGCCTCCTCAAAGTAGAGTCAACATTAATATTGGGATGGAGTAAACCCCCAGAGATATCCATTTGCTCATGTGGCATGACTCAATACGAGATGGATCCAATTATAAATGTCCACTAATAATTAGAACATGGAATGTAAGTAATATCAATCTAGGAAAATTAGAAATCATCAAAAGGGAAATGGAGCACATAAACATCAACATTCTAGGCATCAGTGAGGTAAAATGGACTGGCATGTGCCATTTTGAATCAGATAATCATGCAGTCTCCTATGCCTACAATGATAATTTGAAGAGAAATGGGGTTGCATTCATCATCACAAAAGACATTTCAAGATCCATCATGACGTACAATGCTGTCAGTAACAGAATAATATCCATATACCTACAAGGAAGGCCAGTTAATGTGACTATTATTAAAATTTATACACCCACCACTAAGGCCACAAATGATGATAATGAAGGTTTTTACCAGTTTCTGCGGTCAGAAATTAGTTGAACATGTAAACAAGACGCACTAATAATCACTGGTAACTGGAATGCAAAAATTGGAAACAAAGAAGGCTCAGTAATAGGAAAATAGGGCCTGGTGATAGAAATAATGCTGGAGATGGCATGATAGAATACTATCAGACCAATGACCTTTTCATTGCAAGTACATTTTTTCACCAACATAAATGGTAACTACACCCACGGAACTCATTAGATGGAACATACAGAAAGAAAATTGACTACATTTGTGGAAAGAGAAGATGGAAAATGTCCCTATCAAAAGTAAGAACAAGACCAGGTGATGATAGTGGATCAGACCATCAACTGCTCATATGCAGGTCCAAACTGAAACTGAAGAAAATTAGAATAAGTGTACAAGAGCCTGAGAGCCCAGGAAGGACCTTGAATATATTCTACCTGAGTTCACAGACTATCTCAAGACAGGTTTGATGTGTTAGACACTAATGATCAAAGACTAGATGAGTTTTGGCCTGACATCAAAGACATCATTCATGAGGAAAGCAAAAAGTTATTAAAAAGATAAGAAAAAAGAAAAGAACAAGAGACATGTCAAAGTGAGTCTGAAACTTGCCCTTGAACATCAAACAGCTAAAGTAAAAGGAAGACATGATGGAATTAAAGAACTAAACAGAAGATTTCAAAGGGCAGCTCAAGAAGACAAAATCAGATATTATGATGATATGTACAAAGAGCTAAAGATAGAAAACTGAAAGGGAAGAACATACTCTCTTGTACTGAAGCCTGAAGAATTGAAGAAAAAATTCAACCCATGAGTGGAAATAGTGAAGGATTTTATAGGGAAAATATTAAATGATGCAAGAAACATCAAAAGAAGATGGAAGGAATACACAGAGTCATTATACCAAAAATAATTGGTAGATGATCAACCATTTCAAGAGGTTGCATATGATCAGGAACCAATGGTACTAAAGGATGAAGTGGAAGTTGCCTTGGAGGAATTGGCAAAGCACAAGGCTCCAAGAATTGGTGGAATACCAATAAAGATGTTTCAAAAAACAGATGCAGCACCAGAGGTGCTAACTTATTTATGCTAAGAGATTCGGAAAACAGCTACTTGGCCAACTGACTAGAAGAGATCCATATTTGTGCCTTTTCCCAAGAAAGGCGATCAAAACAAATGTGGAAATTATCAAACAATATCAATATCACACACAAGTAACACTTTGCTAAGGATTGTTCAAAAGCGACTGCAACAGTACACAGGGAACTGCTAGAAAATCAAGACAGATTCAGAAGAAGGTGTGGAGCCAGGGACAGTATTATGGATGGATATTAACCGAAAGCAGAGAATATCAGAAAGCTGTCTATCTATGTTTTATTGACTATGTAAAGGCATTTGACTGTGTGGATCACAACAAATTATGGATAACATTGTGAAGAATGGGACTACCAGAGCACCTAATTGTACTCACAAGGAATCTCTACGTGGACGAGGAGGCAATTGTTCCAACAGAACAAGGAAACATTGCCTGGTTTAAAGTCATGAAAGGTGTGCATAAGGGCTTTACTATTTCACTGTACCTCATCGATCTCTATGCTGAACAAATAATCTGAGAAGATGGATTTTATAAAGAAGAACATGGCATCAGGATTGGAGGAAGACTCTTTAACAACCTGTGTTATGCAGATGACACAGCTCTGTTGGTCAAAATGAAGAGGATTTGATACTTTTACTGATGAAGATCAAAGAACACAGCCTTCAGTGTGGATTGCAACTTAACATCAACAAAACAAAACTCCTTACAACTGGGTCAGTAAGCAATTTCATGATAAATGCAGAAAAGTTTGAGTCTGTCTAAGATTTTGCTTTACTTGGTTCTACAATCAAATAATACTGAAACAATCGGCCATTGAAAACCCTGTGAGGGTCACTATGAGCCAGACTCTACTCAAGGGCACTTAACAACAAACAACAATCAATACTCACAGAAGCACCAGTTAAGAAACCAAAAGATGCATTGCATTGGGAAAAGCTGTTGCAAAAGACTTCTTTAAAGTGTTGAAAAGATGTCACATTGAAAACTGAAGGTGTGCCTGACTCATGCAATGGTATTTTCAGTAGCATCACATGGTTGTGAAAGTGGACATTGAATAAAGGAGACAGGAACAGAATTGATGCTTTTGAATTGTGGTGCTAGAGACAAGTATTGAATATACCATGGATGGCCAAAAAAGCCAACAGATCTGTCCCAGAAGAAATTCAACCAGAGTGCTCCTCAGAAGCAAGAATGGCTAGACTGTATCTTACGTATTTTGGATATGTTTGCAGGAGAGACCAATCCCTGGAGACAGACATCATGTTTGGGAGAGTGACAGGTCAGTGAAGAAAAGGAAAATCCTCAACTAGATGGATTGACACAGTTTCTGCACCAATGGTCTCAAACAGAAAAAGATTGTGTGCCTCGCACAGAATTGGGGAGTGTTTTGTTCTGTTGTATATAAGGTCGCTATGAGTTGGACATGACTCAAAGGCACCTAACATCAACATCAATTCACATAGTCTGCAACATTATTATAGTTATTATTATTGTTATTATTTTCAGTACTAACGGCTTGAACCTAGGGCCTTATATATACTTTGCAAGTGCTTGACCACAGGGCTGAAACCCCAATCCATTTTTAATTTTTTTATCTTGAGTCAGGGTCTTAGGGTCTTAGTAAGTTGTGCAGGCTCCCTCTGGACTTGAACTTGCAGTCCTCCTGCCTTAGCCTTTTGAGTCGCAGGGATTATAGGCACGCACCACCATGCCTGGCTTTGCAACAGTATTCTTAACTACTAATTTTAAGATGCAGTTTACGCCATCTTCATGAAGCAACAACATCTTCAGAATTCTTTGTAAAGAACAGTGGTGAAATAAATGTATTAGTTTTGGGAAATAAAACAGACTCATTGAAATATTAGATAAAATGAATTGCTAATTTAGCAAAATAGACTTTCTGAATAAGAATTCCCAGGAGGATCTATTTACTCATTCTGACACCCTATTTGGCCAACCCAGTGTCTATGGGGGTTTTCCTTTATGGCATTCTCAGAGACACATGATCCCTTTTCTTAGTGAGGGGCACAGGTGGCTGGGGCACTAAACTGAGAGCAGGAGACCTAGCTTCTAGGTCCTCATCTGTCACCAAGTTGTGGTGATACTGTGTTCCTGAGTTTTAAATCCCTTATTTCCCAGTCTCGTCCTTTAATTTATGTTTTCTCTTTCCTACTGGAGGTACCTGGAGTGCAGAAGGGACATCATAAAGGTAGGACATGAATGTGTGTGTGTGCATGGGTGTGGGTATGTGTGTGTGATTTTTCCCCTTTGATCTCACCAGCTTTGTTGCTGGTTGTTTGTATGGGGAGCAAAGTGAGAGTACAGAAGGAAACAGAAGGCAGGGAAGTAGAAAAGGGAAATGGAATGGTGAAAGACGATGGCCTTTTTTCACAGTAGCAAGATGCGCTATGGCAATTTCAACCACGGCTGCAAACTGACTTTATGTATTTTAAGGAGAATTGAAACATTCTTGTTCTACATTGGGATAGGGTTAAGAGCAACCGCATCCCTTTCGTTAGAGGACGGACCGCTATTACTAGTCCCGGCTCTGTGCTGTGTGAGGTGCCGGAGGATTACCTCGGAGAAGTAGCTGTCCAGGAAAGCCATGCTCATGCCGGCATCCGGATATTCTCGCAGGGTCCCCATGGGGGAGCTCCTCTTCCTCAAGGTTCCCGATGTGCCTCCAGCCACCATGCCTGCCACGGCCCCAGCTCCTGTATTGAGTTCCACTCCTGACACACCCCCTTCAACTGTTCCTCCACCCGCGTACGTGTTGGTGTAGATTTCTGAAAAGACAGGGCATTCCCGTCACAGCACTTGAACTGCATGAGTTGCTCACCATGCACACTTTGCCAGCCGCTCTATCTGTTGGCACCCCCGCACCACAAGGCAAAGAGTAGGTTCTGGAAAGCTAGGCAAGAAGCCGCTCCAGTTCCACCCAGAATCTCCAGGCTCGATGAAAAAAATTAAAAAATGAAACCGATACGCAGGGAGCCAGCTGTAGGATGTGGTCTTCTTATGTGTGTACAACCTTCGCCTCTAGACTTTCAGGTGTGGAACTTGTAAAGAGGAGCTAGAGTCACTGCGCAAGCGCAGTTCCCACTATCACCGCCTCTGGCCAGGTGCCCCAGCCCACCGGAGAGGGTGTGACCCCTCCTGACCCTCCCAAGCAAGGCCCACAGATGCTTTTAGCAACTGAAACTCCTAATCCTCATTCACACTGGCCTCAGATGCAGAGCTGGTTCTCTGGGGAAAATTCTTTGCATGGAAAGGGTCGGGCTTCTGATACTTAAGGGATCATTACTAAGAAATCTCACATCTGCTCCAGAATCCAACAATCTCTGCTTGGTTCAATCATTGCCCATTTGTTGGGTATTTTCCAGTATTCTTTGGTGTGTGTGGGACTAACAAACTAGGGGAAAGACACTGATGAGGCCAAAAGCACGTGTGAATTTAAAGAAAGTTCTTCAGTGAACTATGAGAAGAACACATTTCCTTTTCTTTCCTTTTGTGCTTTAAAAAAAAAAAAACCTGCTCATAAGTAATCACTACATAGCCTATTATCTGTGCCAGTATTCTAATGTATATATTGTGGCACACAAATATATATATCATACTCAGTAGATATGTGTGTTTATATTGCATATATGATACATGTGGGTTTGTTCCTCACAACAATACTGTGGAGTAGGTACTATGGTAACCTCAATTTCAAAGAGAAAAAAGCTGGACCAGAGAGGTTAAATCTTGCCTAGGGACTTTTTTCTAATAAATGGCAGAGCTAGGAACCAGACCCCAGTATTTTGTCTTCAGAGTTTGCCCTTTTAATTGCTGTACTTAAGACTGAAAAATAAGGCCGGGAACAGTGGTATACATGTGAAATCCCAGTGACTCAGGAGGCTGAGGCAGGAGGATGGCAAGTTTGAGGCCAGAGGCAGCCTGTGCAATTTAGCAAGGCCTTGTCTCAAAATTTGAATGGAAAAAAAAAAAAAAAAAAAAAAAAAAAAAAAAAAAAAAAAAAAAAAAAAAAAAAAAAAAAAAAAAAAAAAAAAAAGGCTAGGAGGGTGCAGTTCAGTGGTAGAGTGTTTGTAAAGCATGCCTGAGGTACTGGGTTCAACTTCCCAGCACCGGGGGAAAAAAAAGGATAAAAAAGGAAAAGAAAAAGAAAGTAGCCACTTCAAACTTGTCACTTTCTCTGTGTATATACTATCACACAAAGAGATTGACAGATATGATATTTTTATAAGGTGCTTTTACATGAGGTTGAATAATTGTGCAAATTTTAAAAAGAACAGAGTTTGGTATCCACTAACCAGAGGAGTCAATACGATCCTGGGTATTAGAGGCTGTCATGGGTGCACATATATTTGACACATCCTGAAAAAAAAAAACATTTTAAAATAAATGTTTTTATGGTGAACATTTAAAACTTGAGATGTATTCATTTCTATGCTGTGTGTAATTGTCAAGACATAATTTCCATGGAAAGCCTGCACTTCCCTGGAAAGGAAGAGTCCACTCACCCTGTCCTCTGGATGGGCCCCTTCTATTCTCCAGGAATGTATCACTCCTTCTCCCCCCTCAGGCACAGGAGCAAACCTTGTCCCCAGACCGTCTGGCTGTCTTCTTTTGCAGCAGCACACGAGAAGCAACAGAGGAGACACTGCCCAAGAAAGGGATGGGTTAAAACTCTTCACTCAATTTAGGAAGTCAGTGGATGCTTCATTTTCTTGTGTGGCATTATAGTTAGAATGAAAGGGATAAATACTTAGGCAAATATTTTCAGTGTTTTTCTCCTAGAGCATCGAGTATACATATCCATGTTTATAAATACAAACCTGCGCTGGGTGCGGTGGTGCACGCCTGTAATCCCAGTGGTTTAGGAGGCGGAGGTGGAGGCGGAGGCAGGAGGATCGCAAGTTCGAGACCAGAGGCAGTCTGTGTAACTTAGCGAGACCCTATCTCAAAAAAGTTAAAAAAAAAAAAAAAAGGGCTGGGGGCGCAGCTCAGTGGTCCAGCACTTGCAAAGCATGCAGGCCCGAGGCCCTGGGTTCAACTCCTAGTACTGCAAAACAAAACAAAACAAAACAAAACAAAACAAAACAAAACACCTGCCAAATCACATAGGACTTGAGAGCTGAAAGCCGGGAGTGTGAGATATGTAATCCAGGCTCTCTGCTGACAGATTCAGACAAGAAAGACCAATCTTCTCTACAGTGCATGACTCCTGAGCCACTTGGTGGCATACCCAGGATTCGAATCCAATTCTCTGAGTCTTAGTTTCCCATACACACACATGTAAGTTTGTGTATGTGTATGCACACCTACATAACCATCTGTATTTATGTACAGATGATCCCTGATTTACCATGGTTTGGCTTATTATTTCTCAATTTTACAATGGTGTAAAAGCAATGTGCATTCATTAAAAACTGCGCTTTGAAATTTGAATTTTGTCCTTTTTCCATGCTAGTAATATGTTATACAATAACCTCTTATGAAACTGGGCAGTGGCAGGGAGCTGTGGCTCCCAGTCAGACATGTGATCATGAGGGGACACATCCAGTATGCTACAGGGTACTGTGTTGCTAAGTTACAATGTTGGCAGGTTAGATGAGGTGTATTAAATGCATTTTCAGCTTATGATCTAATTTACTCAGGGATTATTGGGAAATAAGCTCAGTGTAAGTTGAGAAAAATCTGTATGTTTTTGTATGTGTGTGTGTACACACACATATACACACATGATTAAATAAAATACAAAGATATGCCTCCATGAACACATGTATAGTCACAGGACGTGGATATGCATATGTGTACACATACACAATCTCTGAGAACAACCATATATATTGGCACACCCACATAGGAACACATATGTACAAATATATAACCAGGCACAATATATACACATGTAAGTTAAACACATCATCAAATAAATGTTACCAAGAGGTTTGATGGCAAGGTTCAGTTATTCTTTAACTCTTATTATATTTAACCTTAAAACCTTAAAATTTAACCTTAAAATCACATATCTCTTATTGCATTTAAAATATTTACATTTTTTATTTTAAGACTTTATCAATAAAATATATGAAAAATCAAAGCTATCACAAACCTTTACCCAAATGTTTCTACTAACAAAAGTTTTCTTTTGTTATCCTAATAATTGCCCCAACTCTGTACTTAAGCTATAAAAGTAGACACTTAAGTTTTCTAAGATTTTAGAGTATACTCAATTTAATTTTTAAGTCCCTGTAGTTGCCTTTTACACTTTCCTAATTCCCTAGCATGCCATATATTTACTGACTGGGTCAAAGATTCAGAAGAGAATACCAAAGCTGCTAACTCAGACCTCTTACTGATTTCATTAAAAAGTTATTTTAGAAATTGTGCCTATCATGTGGAAGGTCAAATGATATGTTTGCAGAGAGCTTTCTGGAAAAGAACTGAAACTAGAATTGGTAGCCTGTGCACAGCTGCTCCATCTATACTAAGTTTCTAGGTCATGCACCATTGTGGCTAAGCTCTGTCTAACACAGGCACTCTCTAATTAATGAAATGCTTTAGCACATGCCAAATATAATTATGATGGCTAATCCTGATTGCCAACTTGATTGGACTGAGAAGCACCTGCTAGTAATGCACACCTTTGGGTATGTCTGTGAGGGCATTTCCAGAGAGGATTAATTAAGGAGGGAAGATCTGCCCTGAATTTGGGGGGACCATCCCTCAGGCTGGAGACTCCAACGGAATAAAAGAGGAAAAAGGAGAAAGCTGGTTAGCACAGGGATTCTCTCTCTGGCTCTGCTTCCTGGCTGACATGATGTGAGCTGCTCCGATTTCTCATGCCCTCCTTGTCATGATGAACTGAACCCTCTAAAATCATGAGCCAAAATAAACCCTTCCTCTCTTAAATTGTTTATGTCAGGCATTTTGTCATACAACAATGTCGTTTGGCGCTAACATCAAAATTTTAATTTGAAATCCTTTGAGGGTATAAGATTTGGGCTAAGAACCCCTGCTCTTCTAATCACACTACCCCCTCCTCACTGATGATGGACCATGGGTTTCTATTCAAAACAAGTAACTTTGCTTATAGGATTGCTCCTTTCACATGTTATAATCAATTTAACAACGCTTATGCTTTCTTTGCCCATGTAAAGAAAAATGATTAGTTTCTTAATGTTAACCTAATGATACTGACTTTTTAACCCTAAACCCCAGAGGGGTTAAAAACATTGTTGGGTCTCATGTTGGGTTAGGGCTCAAGTATCAGTCATTTTAAAGCCCTCCGGGTGATTCTTAGGTATATCTGGGGTTGAGAACGACTGATTTATAGGTTAGTTGCCACCTGTACTCAGTTGTCCTAGGGTCATCTTCTGGGAAAATGTCTCTAACATCATTGTGAGAATCACTCTTGAATTTTGTATAGGCTTGCAAACTCATGGATTACTTTAAGGAAGGCTGCCCAAAGGTCAGTTGTTACTTTCTTATACCTTGAAATGGTAATGTTTTCATTTGTGCTCATCCATGAACACATGTTAATGATACAGTTTGATGAATTTGTTGTTGTTGTTAGATGCCGTCCAGTTGGGTCCAACTTATATCAACCCTGTGTACAACAGAAAGAAACACTCCCTGATACTGTGCCATGCCCAGCACTATGCCAGTGCTTCTCTGTTAGTCTGAGGGTTTTTAATGGCTGTTTAAATACTGGTTTTGGAGTGGGCTGCTAGGTTCCCCCTCTCTCTTTCTGTGCTGAGGATTGAACCCAGGTCCTCAGAGAGTGCAGAGCAACATTCTACCAACTGAACTAAATCTTAGTTCCTTTGATGAGTTTAATCCCTTTTGATTTTAGAACCCAGTGTTTGATCTCCATGAAATCTAAGCATTGTAGGGACAACCTAAAATACATGATGTATCTCTCTTTGAAGGTCCTATATGATATTTTTTTAAGAACAATAGGGAGAGGAGAACCTCCTTTTGAAAGTTTGCTTGGACATCTTACTATTCCTACTACTATGATCTTTGGTCCATAGTCCAGAATCTAATTTCCTTTTCTAACTTCTTCTCAGTGCATCCTACTACACCAGAGCAAGCAGGTCCCTGAGGTCCAAGTTCTTACTGATTCCTTATTACCTGTGGACTGAAACCTAGAATATTTGGTGTACTAAGAATGTGCCTCTACACTGACCCCCAAAGGGCCTTTTAGACTATCCACTTCCTGAGTGTGCCTTTCTTTTCCTTAACACTTTCTTGTGTGTTTATTGTTGTGTTTTGCTGAGTATTGAACTCAGAGACTCATGAATGCTAAGTATGTGCTTTATCACTAGGCTATATCCCCAGTCTTCCCCTCTGGCATTTGTTTGTGCTACTCCCTGCCTTACACTTTTGTTTATTTATTTATTTTGGCAATTCTGGGGGGCTAAACTGAGAGCCTTACACAAATTTTGCAGGTGCTCTACCACTTGGCCACTACCCCCATTCCCTCTTTTTTTAAATTTTTGTATCTTGAGACAGGGTCTCCCTAAGTTACACAGGCTGCTTCCAGCCTCAAACCTCTGATCCTCCTGCTTCTACCTCCCGAGTCCCTGGGATTACAGGTGTGTACCACTGCACCTGGACCTAGATAGTCTTTTGGATTGACCTATATACATTATCCTTCTACGAAGATCTTCAGCTTTCAGGGTGTAGCTCAAAACTCACTTCTTTCATAAAGATTTTCCCAACTTCCCTACTTTGAGTCCATTATTCCTGCTTTTTTATTCTTAAAACATTCAAATGAAATTCCGATTACGGGAATTATTTTTTAACATTTCTATATTATACTTAATGATCTTTAGGACCCTCACTAATCCTAGATTTTGTGGGTATTATTATCAAGGTATTATTATCAAATAGTTATACATCCTTATCAGTCCCATTGTTTATTCCCAGAGGCACACAAAAATTGCTCTAGAGACCAAAGAGCAATGGCCAAATAAGCCTACCCATCCTAGTAATGCTGGTGGCAACCCTATTTTGAAGAACAGTTGAAAAGGACAATACAGTACTTACAGAGTAGTAGTAAGAGGCCCAGAATAATCATGCCCATCGCTCCTGGTCCAAGGCTAACATTCGATGCCTCAATTCTGTCATCAGTGACAGTCCCATATGTATCATCAGTAACCGAGATGATGTCCCCAGTGTAGATTCCTGTGGTACTAGAGTACGAGCACATGTGGTTGTTGTCACAAAAGCAGGCATGTAACTGTACCATCTGTGGCATTTCACATGCTCTGTTGTGGCTGTCCTTTACCAGGACTGGGATTTGGTAAGGTCCCGAAGATAAAGGCTGCTCAGTCATAAGGATTGCACAGGTCTCTGAAAAGGAAGAGAGAAAATAGAGAACAACTTAAAATTTCTTGGGGCTAACCGTTCCTAATACCCAAGGTAAGATTAGGACCTGAAGTTTTTATGCTCTTGGTCATAGAGCATTCTGTCTTTTTATTTTTATACATACATACATACATACATATATATGTGTATATATAATTTTTTGAGGTACTGGGGGTTAAACCCAGGGCCTCAGGTATGCTTTGTAAGTACTCTATCACTGAGCTGCATCCCCAGCCCAATTTTTTTACTTTTTATTTTGAGACAGGTTCTTGCTAAGTCATGCAGACTGCCTCTGGCCTCGAACTTGTGATCCTCTTGCCTCAGCTTCCCAAGTTGCTGGTATTACAGGTGTGCACTACTATACCCAGCATATTTTCACTTATAATGAATTGCTCAAAACTATTTCTTGCTAAGTCCTTATTTTTAAAAACCAGGAAGGGACTCTGTTGTTTACTTCCAGAGCAATGTAGTACATGGCATATAATATATGCTGAATAAATAAATACTGAATAATAATATTGAGCTAAAGAGAAATAGGAAGTTTTTATTTAGGACTATAGTTTATAAAATACTCTTAGGACTGTTATTTATCTCTTGTTTAAAATTGCTACCTTTTCATTTAAAATTAATTCAATAACTAATCTTCTAATTCTTTATGCTATCATTGCCTATGGATGTTTAGAGAAAACATGACTTGACTGAAATTATTCAGAATAGGGAATTATGACATCTGATGAGTTAATCAATGGTTCTATTTATTTCAACTGATCAAATATGTACTGTCTACCTACATAAAAATTATAGGCAAACTGGTATTTGTAACTGCAGTATTGATGAAACATTTTGATTATTATTTCAGTATAAAAGTTTTTCCAAAATTGATATATAAAAAATGCACAATTAAACTTAGTGAAGAAGGACCAATAGAAAGAGTAGAAAGAAGAAGGAAAGGAACTGGCAGAGGGGAGTGAAGATTGTGAAAGGTGGGATGGGGAGGAGGGTCAATGTGGAGGGATGAAGGCGGAGAGGAAGATCTCAATGTAAACAATGCAACTTCATGAGTACATTGGAAAAATAGGGGAATATAACCCAAATAAGCATTTTAGTTTTACTATATAGTAGCCATAAGCCTCCATAAACTTTGTGGGTGGGTGAAAGTGTTGCCAGATGTGATATAAAGGATGCATAATGGAAAAAGCCAATGCCGTATTACTCTGTACCCATTATCATTTACTAATAAAGGAAGATAAATTTTTCCCCCAAATATCCTAAGTGTACATATGAAAGGTTGCTTTTTCTTTCCATGTGAATATGGAAAGAATTATGGAAAAAGAAGTAGAAAGTATTATTGTCTTGTCTAATTATTTGGTGACCTGGGATTTAGCTCAGTTGGTAGAGCACCGCTCTACAGTCTCTGAGGTCCCGAGTTCGATTCCCAGCACCACAAAAATGGGAGAAGGACGTGACAACCCACTCCCAAGGCAATCCCGAAACAAACTGCCATTGAAAACTCTATGAGGGTCATTATGAGTCCAATACGACTTGATGGCACCTAACAACAACAACAACAATTATTTGGTAATTATTTTGCCTTGGGGCTTAAAGTATGAGCAAGTTTATATGCTACTTACTATTTGTTGATCTGATATCCCACATGTCAGCTGTTCCTGTTGGCTCATCAACGACACAGAAGGTAAAGGGAGACCCATAAGAATGACTGCTAGCACAGATAAGAACTGATGGAGAATCAGTGCAGATGATTTCTCTTTCAGAAGAAATGACTGGACAGTAATCGTTGGCATCAGGAAGCTCAATACATATGGTTCCTGTAGCTGTTTTCCCAGAGCCATCTAAAAAGTAAAGCACCATGTGTTGGCATAAATAGGGTCAGGGAGAAAATTCCTTCTCATATCTCATGATGATGCCGCAGTATATAGGAACAGTAAGAATAGATTAACTCCTGAGACATGATGCCTTCCTGCCAACTTCAGTGACTCTCAGGGACTCTTCCCTATGTGTTTCACTCCAGTCATGGTGGCTTCCTTTGAGTTCTTCACATCATTTGTTTTTCCTAATTCAAGACTGTGTGTTTACTCTTCCTAAAATATTTTTCATCTTCATTTCATTCTGCTAATTCCTATATATCTTAAGATGGAGCATTAAATTTCCTTCTTCAGAAAAGGGTCACTGCTTTTAAGACAAGTTCTCACTAAATTGCACAGGCTGCCTCTGGCCACGAACCTGCAATCCTCTTGCCTCAGCCTCCTGAGTTGCTGAGATTACAGGTGTGCACCACAGCACCCAGCTCTTTTTGAATTTTATACTGTTCTTTTATACTTCACTTTGCTTGGCTACCTTAAACTGACTGCCAACCCACTGTATCTATTTTATGATCAGTATATATTTGGGACGCCCATCTTTACCCTTCTTTCCTGGTTACTGACCTTTCTCTGTTGTTTTGCTCTATAGCAGGTGGTTTCCTAGGCAATAGTCTGGGTAATCATTAACTATTGATAAACAAATTCTTGTTGCCAATCAGGAAGAGGAATGTGGCATAGATTTTCCCATGTGAGCAGTGTCACAATTACAAATTAATTCAATGCATCTATGCTTATAGACTTTTAATTTGAATCTTACATTTGGAATGATCTTGTGCTTTCATAGTTCAGAGCCTTTTACTATGTACACTGTGTCTAATTAAATAATATTCATGCAGGTTTCTTATTGTAGCTCAGTTTTGATTGCTTGTAAATAACTATATTCCCTGTCAGGTGATCCCACATTGAACTTTGTGCACAGTTTGTAAGCTCTATCTTTAGGTAAACCTTCCTAACATACTCTGTAAGTGGGATTAGGTATGCTCAAGCGATAAGGTCATAAGTAGAAACTAAATTTTATTCATATCTTACTTTTTATGCATTATGCTGTAAATCACACACAATTCTTATTTGGAAGTAAGTGAAATAAATTATGGCTTAAATATAAATTGTAAGTGTAATTAAATTCAGTTCTTGATCTTAGGTGCTTAGAATGTTCCATAAATCTTGCTTACACCACTAAATGATATATTTTGAGTCACCCAAATGTCAACATTAGAATAATAGAATTTATAATTCATATAACAGTACTTTTATTGTTGTTAGGTGCTGTCAAGTTGTATCTGACTCATAGTGACCCTCGTAGAGTTTTCAATGGCAGATTGTTTCGGGATTGCCTTGGGAGTGGATTGCCACATCCTTCTCCCATTTTTGTGGTGCTGGGAGTCAAACTCAGGACCTCAGAGACTGCAGAGTGGTGCTCTACCAACTGAGCTGAATCCCATCCCATAACAGTACTAGTTTTATTAAAATATTGAAAAGAAATTTTCTTACCATCTATAGCCAAGATCTCTGCTGCATACATCCCATTGGTAATGTATTTTGACTTCCTATCAAATTCTCTAGAAAATTGTATCTCACCAGTCCTTGAATCAACTTTTAACCAGCTGCTTGCATCACGTCCTATGATATACCTGTTTTTTAAATAAATAAGTTCATCTTATATGTTTCTATGAAAATTAGTAATTTAAATCTCATAAGAGCTGCAATGTGGTAAACTTATATGTTTTTGTATTATTTATGGTGTCAGTTGTCTTCATTTATATATACCCAATATTAAATATATCAATGTATAGTATATGTAGCTAGTGCCCCTAAGGCATACTTTTCTATTTTCTATTTATATTTTATATATTTTATATTTTTTATATATATTTTATATTTTTTATATTTTATATTTTTTATATTTTTTATTTATATTTTATATTTTATATTTTATATGTTATATTTTTCCTGTTCTGCCTCTTTTTATGCTTATCAAATTTCTGAGACACTTATGTCTTACCTTCTTCCACTGTTTGTTCCTCTTAGGTTAAGTCAAGGTTTGAAATTAGTCTCAAAGTCAAAGATACACATTGGTTTTAAGAAAATAGGCAGTGACTCATTTTTTTATGGTGTGTTATTGACTACAATATGGTATAATCAGCCCTAGTCCAGGGTAGTGCAACTGGGCACAAAAGATCAAAGAGATTCTTTGAGTAACTTAGATGGCTCTTTGATCTTACAATTATTTTCGGGACACATTTACTCTTATAACCAATAGGGGCCCTTAGAGGCTCTAAAATACTATTAAAATTCTAAGAAAACTTTAAATGCCAAACTAGCCTGCTATAACAAGCAAAGAAGAAGAACAGAGCAAAATCCCCAAAGTATTGCAATTATCATATCCTAGCACATACTACATGAGTTAACAGTGGCTAGTACCATGTCATACTAACAGGAACAAAGTATTTGCAGTACCTGACATTTGTTGCAGGATTTCCTGTGTCTAGATCTATGGCTGTGTAAGTGCCAAGGACATAATCCAATAAAGAATCTCCTCTTATTCCTTCTCGTACACTAAAAGTCATGGAACTTGGATGAAATGCAGGTCCTTCTCTCACGTTAACAATCTGAATTCTCACAGGGGTTGAGTGCATTCGGAATTGAGAAGCAACAGAGTGGTGAAATTCAGCTTGGTTTTTAACTCCGACACTAAGAAGAATATTAGGCATTTGTTCATAATCCAGCGTCTGAAATGATGGAAAGTTAAAAAAAAATCTCTGAAACATCAAAGGACTCACTTTTGATAGCATCAGAGGCTATGGTAAGCAAGCCACACACCAGAATAAAATCTAGCAATTCAGATTTTGAATAGGAATATTTTTAGTTATTAATGCATTAGGTATTTTACTCATATGACTCACTATCTTTTGGCAAAACTATGAATGTAGGTCATTTAAATCTGTGACTTTATTTGTTTTCAATGGCGGGAATAGGACCCAGGTTCTTACACCTGCGAGGCTAGTGCTCTAGCACTGAGTTATATCATCAGCTCTTAAGCCTGTGACTTTAAATTCAAATCACTTTTTGGAATTTTGAATTTCTTATATAAAAACCCTACGGAGATCTATGCTATTTCTTTTCAAGTGAACATTTTATGAAAATAAAAGATAAATTTACAATGAGATGAAATGTTCACAACTCTTGACTGAATTCATAAGTTAGACCTAGGTTTCCTTTCTATAATTCACATCTGAGAATCTCTTAAAAGCATTAACAACAGAATAAAAGAGCCAATATTTATGATGCTATCAAACATGCAATTATTTTTAGAATGATGCAAGCAATTTTAAAGAATTCATGATTATTGTAGTCAGTCTCACACCATAATTTAATTGCACTGAGTCTGGTGGATAAGAAGACTCCTTTATAGAGCACATTCAAATAAGTAAATACCACACCCTGAGAAAAGTCATCTTTGAACTAGGTTTTCTGGATAAAAGATGAATAGAATCTTTTGATCCAGAGTGATTGATGTGGTGACATAAAAGGTCATAAGTGAAAAAGACATTGTAAAAAAGGGAGTGCTGGACAATGCCTGTCTAAAAGTGTTCTGGAAGCTAAGGTAAGCATCACTTGCTACACATTTGCCAACAACCAAAGTCAAGATATCTGTATCTCCGGGGAAATTGCACATCATGAATGTTTTTCAAGGTTTTAAAGTTCAATTTTCCAGCAAAGCTGATCGGAACATCTGTAGAAATTCAATTAGGTTTTTGTTTGGAGATGCCTTAGTATGCTTAACTTGAATTTCAGCTAAAACACTGAAAGTTTGGGATTTTGATTGGCTTTGTACATCTCTTCACAGATATACCCATAACACTTAGTTTGTTAGTTCATATAATGGAACAATACCCATGATATCTAGCACAGGGCTAAATATGAATTATATATTCAAAAGATGAATTTTTAATTGGAAGAAATCATCCGTCTTAGGCTACTAAATTTCCATTTTCTAGAATTCTATGCTGTTTTCAAATAAATGAAAAATCTGAGAACTTCTATTCCGATTGAGAAATCTGTTGGAGTTTTCTTATATGTACACACAAATGTACTTTTATTTGTCAAAATAGTTGTCTCTCTTTCAAATAGAGTGTAAAATATATTAATATGTGTCTTATAGACTCTAAGGACAGGATTTAATTTTTAAAAAAATTTTTTGTACTTGAGAGTTGAACCTGGACCTTACACATACTTTGCAAGTGTTCTACCACTGGGTTGCACCCCTAGCCCATTTTTAAAATTTTTTATCTTGAGACAGGGTCTCGTTAAGTTACACAGGCTACCTCTGGCCTCAAACCCATGATCCTCCTGCCTCCACATCCCTAGTCCCTGGGATTACAGGTATGAGCCACTGTGCCTGGCCAAAGGACAGGATTAAGGGCCAATTTTCCTTCTAGCGGAAAGATTACAAAAGATGAATATGGGAAAGGCAGAAAGTTATATTCTTTTTTTTTTCTTCAAGTGAGGCCCCTTGTCAAGGATGTTCTCATTGTGTCTACATGTCTAGGGTTTGTAGAGGATAATAAAACAACTGTTTACTCCAGAGATTCTTCTTGGAATGAATGGAAAGGCTGAAAGAAGTCAGTCTTTTTATTTTAAGGTAAGACTGAAGAGTAACCACTTAACAAGGATACACAGATGCATGTTATAGTAATAATCTAGAATCAGGCTCAGAAAGATGACCCTTCCAGAACTGGGTTAGGCTTCAGGTAAGTTTTTTGCTACAGTAAATTCTAATATAGAAGCTAAACTGTTAGATTCTCACATTGAGGTGTTTTCCCTTGTCTGTTTTGATATGACACTGCTGATACTGGGGAGGGGTGTAATTCATTTTAAAACTAAGTATGAAAGAGGGACTAAGTTAAAATTCTCCATCCATGAGGAGAATATAATAGTATTTTTTATGGCAGGGGGCTAGTTAAATATCTGCCATCATGTATATATTTTGCTTTTTAGGAAGAGATATTTTCTGGTACAAATAAAAAGGAATCATTATATTTTCTTCCCAGAATTGTGAGGATTAAATGAGGTAATATATGTAAAACCTTTACACATACAATATAACAGAATAGGTGGCTTTAGGACTGTAATTGCTTAATAAAGATTAATGTTTGCTATTTTCATTATCCACATAAGCAATCTCAGTGATCTTACTGTATGAAATTTAGCTCTAAAGGACCCTCCTCTTATCTCATTAATTATTTCATATTTCACCCATTTGGCAATTATGTTTTATATCATAACATCATATCATTATTATGTTGCTAATATACATACATTATCTAATTTGGGAATGCTTTCCTCATCTTCTCAATGAGACACTGGGCAGTATGGGAACAAGGCAGGCTTACTTTTCTTCAATACTTGTTTTCTAATAAATATTGTGTTGGGCTGGAAGACTCAGACCCATACAGAAGCTTACTTTGTACCCTTGTGGTTATAAGCAGTATTCAAGGTTACAGAACACTTTTGTGAAGGTAGAATCTGTCTCTAAGAGTCCCTTAAAACCTCTTTAGAAGAAAATATTGCAGATCTTACACCATACCTTGACAACTTTCAAGATGCCTTCATTGGTCTGTGGATCTGTTTCAATCTCAAACCAATTACCATCATTTCCGGAGAGGATTAAATATTTTGTCAACCAATTATCAGTGCCTTCCTCATCAAGATCGATTGCCTGAAATCGTATCAGTTCTGAACTCAAACAATTCTCTTCAATACTTGCTGAGTACTGAAATGAGATAGATCAATTTTATAATCAATGAATTTTCAAAAGAAGATGGATATCAGCTCCAACATACCAGCAACAAACTATGTCAATGATTTTGTACCCTTATTAAATGGCATATGTCCAATATGAAATTCAGGAATTAAATGATTAAAATGTAATACAACTCATTTTAACATGTTGCATGTGAAATGAATATCCAATCGGCACTGCGTTTCCTTGTTTTCTTCCTTATTTTTAATTTACTTTCATTTTTTCTTTTAGATAAGGGATTAGATTTTTTTTTTCCTGTAAAGGGCTACTTAGTAAATGCATTGTGCTTTATGAGCCAGGAAACCTGCATTGGAGCTGCTTATCTCTCTGCTGCTACAGCCCAAAGTAGTTACAGACAACTTGGAAATTAATAATACACAGTATATATATTTTACCAAAACAGGTGTCAAAGCCAAACTTGGCCCAGCTATTTTGGATTTTATGTTTCTTTATGCCTGAAGGTGAAAATGGAAGTTGAGAGTGTTTGAGACTCTGGTAGAATTAATTCAACAAATCATGAATTTACAAATCCAGGCATATACACATGAATCATTAGATTATGTTATTCCCATAGTTACATCAACATTTCCACATTTCTGTGAGTAGGGTACATGGAGTGGATAATTCTTTTTCTCACAGAGAAGGTTTACTTGGACTAGTTGCCCTTAGATAAGTATATAATATTATGATATGTTATTATAAGGTATATTATTAATAGCAAGGAATATTATAAGAAATTTGAAGGTTTATACAACAAAGTTGAGTCCATCCACACATGTAACAGAGTCAGGCTCACAAAATAGCAGAAAAGCAAATTGATTATTGACACTTGTGGAAAAAGGATCGTAAGAGTGACAACTTACTGAAGTTTTCTCTAAGATGGGGAAATTATCATTGACATCTAAAATCTTGATCCTGCAGTCACACTCAGAGGATAGTCCATCCGCAGCTCCATCCCGATCTGAGCCCCTCACGAGTAGGTTGTACATACTGTGTTGCTTAATGAAGATGAGAAAGAATCATAAGACCTAGGTCTTGTCTTGAATAGAATCCAAGATATTCCAAAAATTCTTTTTGCCTTTAATAGACATATCTAATGAAGTCTATATCATTAATCTTTTAATTTTCATTAAAAATGAGTAGGAGGGATCTAGCAAAGGGATATGACAATGGGAGAAGATGGGAGGGGTAGGAGGGCCAACAAGGAGGGACAAAGCGGGGAGAGGTCAACCTCAATGTAAACAGCACAAGTTTATTAGTACGGGAAATAATAATAGTAATAATACTAATAATACCAAAGGATGGCAATTATGCAAATGGACTAGATCACTCATGTAATACTGCTGAGAATGTAAAAAGATAGATCACTATTTAAAAAGTTTGGATTTAAATCAAAATCAAGATGTACATATATTGATAAATATTCCCACAAAAAGACATACAACTAGAAAGGAGATCAGTGGTGTGGGGGTAGGGATAGGGGAGGAGGGACATGAGAGGGTAAGGGGGAAGTTACATGAGCAATGTACAATGAAATGCATATATGGAAATGTCACAATGAAATACATGTCAGAATGAAAACCATTAAGTTGTACATTAAAAATTTCCAATAAAAAGAGGAATATGTTTATTTCTTTCCCTTACATTGGAGTAAGGGCATACATGGATTATTTCACTTTTGTCTTTTCAAAATTGAATTCTTAGTTTCTTTCTTTCTTTCTTTCTTTCTTTCTTTCTTTCTTTCTTTCTTTCTTTCTTTCTTTTTTAATGGTGCTGAGGGTTGAACCAAGGGCCTCGTGCTTGCATGCTTTGCAAGTACTGTACCACTAAGCTGCAATCCCAGCCTATTTTTTTCAAGACAGGGTCTCACTAAATTATGCAGACTGCCTCTGGTCTCGAACTTGCGATCCTCCTGTCTCTACCTCCTGCATTGGTGGGATTACAGGCGTGCACCACCACACCTGGAAAATTCTTAATTTCTTATCATTCACCCACAGAAGTCTTTACCTCTCTGTCAAGGAAATTGGACATCGTGCGGACTTCTCCAGTGTACCTGTTCACCATGAACATGGGTGCACCTGAAGGCTCCTGAGCAATGATCTTGTAGGCAATTTTAGAATTCAGATGATTGTCTTCATCTGCATCTGTGGCACTTACTTTTACCACAAGTGCATCTAGAAATGAGGATAGAGGGGGAGAATGGTTGGAACTCTGTTAGAATTAATTCATCAAACTGTTAGACATAAAAAGAGAGAGGCTGGTGTCCTGAATTCTCTCTGTTCCAGCTTTCTATGAGAATATGTTACCATGCAGCTGTGCTAGTGATTTGTTTCTATGAAACCCTTTGCTGTTGATAAAGTACTTGCACTCATTAAATTATTAAATGGTAAGTTAGTACCATAATATCATGGTGTTTAATGTGTGAAAAAGTTCAGCAGACTACCATAAAGCCAAAAGAAGTGGTTTTATTAGATTTGTGTTTTGTAGTCTTCTGAAGTTATTTAAAGTGCTTAATTAAGAAAGATTATAGCTTAAATTTAACATTGCAATCCTTTATTGAGCTCCTATGTTCTTAACTTTCTCTTACCCAGAAAGCAGAGAATTATTATTGCATGCACTGGAAGGTAGCAGCACCTTACCAAACAGTTAAAAGCATGCAGTTATTGAAAAGAAGGAATATAGAAGTTCTTAATTATTCACAGAGACAAAGAACAGGCATCCTGACCAATCCCTTAGGACATCAGCCCACTGGGAAGATTTTGCAGAATTGGCAGGTTCTGTTGTTCTTTTGCTACCTGTCCAGGCTTCACAGTGAAAAATTTTACCCACAGGACTAGGGAGACCTTGAGTAAAAAGAGGCAGGACACAAGATCTTCATCATACATGAAGGTGTGCCCTGGCTCGGCCGCCATTTGTTGAGAAACCCTTACATGAGAAAGCACTAAAAAACTGTTCATCAGCAATGGATGGGACTGGGTTGTGGGTTTCACCTTCTCTTTCTTCACCAAGCCTGCCCTGAAGTATGTTAGCAAGAAAGCAAAGAAAGACCTTGGAATTTCTTTCTATGTTTTGCCTCCCTCAGGAAAAAGGCTCTCTCTGTCTATGTCCCCCCATCCTACACACTGAAAACCATTTTGTGTTTACTTGCCTTTCTTGTCAATTTGTTTTTTCCTAATATTCCACCCCTTCACACACGGGTATTTAAAGGTGTATTGATAGACATAGATTCAAAAGGAAAGGGAGAATGGAGGGTTGGGGGGAAAAAAGACAGAAGGTGGAGGGAGGGTGGAGAGAGAGAGAGAGGAAAGTAAAAATACTAGAAAAGTATAAGAGTAGGAAGAAAGAAAGAAAAGAGCAAGTAGGAAGGCATTGGATTTGGAAATGGAACTAAGCAGGATGGAAAGAAATGTAAGAGAGAGGGAGAGAGAGAGAGAGAGAGACAGACAGACAGCAAAGAGTTTCATAGAAACAAACCACTACTATTTTTGTAATCACAAGTATAGTTTTATGGGTAGTCTGAAGGCAGGATTGCTCTCAGTGACTAAGATGTGGGAATAAAACACACAGATATTCCCATCACTCTACCTGATGTGACTCAGCCAAGAATTTTGAGGACTAGACCAGAACAGAATCAGTTTTAACAGTCATGGTTTCTTCCTCAGTTTATTCACTTGGACTAAGTTAAGCCTGAACCTCTGAGAAAGATGCTGAGCACTGGCTCTATTGCATGTATAAGAATCTTCTACAAAAAAGAGGATATTTAACATTTTAGACATAATTTTTTATATCTGAGTTGTAAGTTAAAATTTTTGAGGTTTATTCAAAATAACCTTGACTTTTTTGATATCTAAATTATTTTAGCTGGGCATGGGGACACATGCCTGTAAGCCCAGCACTTAGGAGGCTAAGGCAGGAAGATTGATGAGAGTTGAACTCCAGTCTCATCTACATACTGAGCTCCAGGCCAGTTTGGGCTACACAGAGAGACCCTGTCAAAAACAAAACAAAACAAAAACTGAAACAAACCAAAACAAACAACAACCAAAAATTACCAGTATTTCAATCTTCCAAAGATTTCGAGCTGAAGAAATAGGGTATAATGCTGAGAAGGATTGTCATTCTACTTACTGGCCTCACAATTTTCTTCAATGCTAGCAGTGTACAGGTTTTGTGTGAAGACTGGGGGGTTATCATTCACGTCCATAACTTTGACTCTGAGCTCAAGAGGACTCTCTAAATCTTCACCACGTGCATTCAGAGCCTGGCAATAGATCTGTGGAGAGTCAGAAAAAACCGACTGTCTTTCTCCAAGGGAAACTAAATAGAGTGTTTGAAAATACATGAAGAAATATGCAAGGAAATGATGTTTTGAATTCAGATGACATTGTAGTCTAGTAATTTAAATATCATCAAGACATTAAGTCATATGCAGCTGCGACACACAAGAAAATCCTGAACTGTGAACTTATATTTTCACACTTTCCCATCCCATCAAGTTCTTTATTTGTTTCAGTCTACTATGTTTTATCAAAAGTAAGACATAGTCCTGAGATGACTTTTTAAAGAAGAAAAATAAAATAAATAAATCAAAACATGCTTCTGGGACTCACCAAGAAAAGTGGAGTTATCTCTCTGTCCACCACTGAAGTGATGTTAATTTCCCCAGTCCGAGGATTAATGGTGAACACTCCATAAGGTGGTCGATCAATTCCTGCTCCAGAGATTCGGTATGTAATCTTCTGGTTCACTTCGCAGTCTGATCGAATCTACAAGCAAAATGGCCAGGATTGTGGTCTAATTTAAAGCAAATCAGTAGCCTCAGAGGGCAGTGGAATGAGAAGGAAATGAGAATTATAACCAGATGGACTTTGGTTTGCAACCCATCATCATGACTTAGTCCTGTATGATCTTGGAATCATTGGCTGCCTCCAAGCATTGGCCTATGGTGGGGCTAATATTAGCTAATTGTCTCATTGTGAGGTTGTATAAGGTAACGTATATACAGTCCCTGTCCAACGCATATGTCCCTCTGGCACATACACACTTGATGCTAGGGTTTTTTTTTTTATTAATAATACATTAATCAATTCTCTGATTTTGCTTGCATATAGTCTGGTTGTACCAGAATCTTTAGTATTTTTAAAAATATTATCTTATATCAGTAAGTACCTTGCTTAAACTTGAGTTTGAAACTTAGTCAAAATGGTAAATTAAGAAAATGAGAAGATAAATATTGTGATTAGAGATGGTAAAAAATTTTATAAATTGAAATCTATTTTATCACTTTTCTCCAAACAGATTTTTTGGCCAACACTCTACCATGTAGATTTTGTTTTAATAGTTTTATATCTATTGCTCATAAATTTAGGCTTAGTTTATAATTTGAAATCTTGCTGTTGTTAAGTGCTATCAAGTCACTGTCCAAATCATAGCAACCCTACGTACAATAGGCAAAACAGTATCATTAATGCTTCTCTGCTATTCATAGGGTTTTCAATGGCTGATTGTTTTTTGGGAGTGAGTTGCTGGGTCCTTCTCCCAAGCCTACAGCACCTGGTGTCCCAGGAGGTCTCCCATCTGTGTACCTACCAGGCCAAACCTGCTTAGTTTCTGAGATCTGACGGGATTGGAAGCCACAGTAGTGTGGCTGCAGGCTTTTGAAATGTTACCTACATACTGAATGTAAGAATATGTGGGAAAATATTAAGATTTGTTATCCAATAAAACAATTAAGGTCATCTAGAAATACAACTTTGATTAGCTCAACTCTAATCCAAATATCATTCTTGTATAGAAGAACCCCCAAGAATCCCCAAAATGCAAATAAAAAAGAAGATATAATTAATATAAGCAGGATGAGAGAAGTGATGAGTTAAGTGAAAATAGTAACTTAAAAAGCTTCCTCTAAATTTGAAGACTTCTGTAAGAGAGTAAGTCTCTTTTCTTGAGCTACAAAATTTTGTCTGTAACATTGCTGATGCTACCCTGTTTTTAATCTAAAGTTGCAAGGAAGGGATTTGTAGATCACTCTTTTCTTGATTTCAGTGGTGGCCCAGGCCAAAATGCTCAGAAAGAATTAGTGCAGCTGTTGATGTGGATCCCAGGATTCACAGATCAATTAATTACACATTCTTCCTTTAACACTTTTTCTTTACTGGTAGCCATTGCTTGTAAAAGGCCTTGTAAGATCCTCTTAGTTTTTGGATTAAAGATCCTTATTTTCTTGAACTACTTAAGTGCAGTAACCCTTGACTTTTTGGAGAGTTAGTCTTCAGGCTATCATCAATTTCCTATAACATACACAGCCAATAACAAGGAGAACACAAACAAATAGACAAAGCCCGCTTGCGCCAAGTCTTTCTTCTAGGACCCTTTGCTCTGTATCAGCCCCCAGCATATGATATTCCAAAAATGTGTCAGAAATGCAAGCAAATGATTACATGCTGTCTTCTTAAATTGCTATGGGGAAGTGAAAGGCTGCAAATCTCCTAAATATTTCAGAGCTTTCCTACTGGCAAAATCTTCTGCTATTAGCTCAGGATATATTTGATGATTTCATCACTTACTCTGGCAATCGGATTCCTCTTGGAATTGTCCTCGCCTTCTCGACAGGCAGCTGCAAACTTGATCCACTCCCGCTTTTGTCTTCTGACAGTTTCCCACTTTGTAGTGCCATTTTCAATATCTAATTCTTTCACCTAAGGCAAAAGTGGTTCATATTTCTTATAGTGTTAGAACATTTACTTTGTACAGATATTTACTTAGCATTACAAGGTACAGCACCTGCCAAAAAGATGTTGAATTTAAGACACAAAAGATTTTTTTTCTTCTTTACTAATTCACAACTGTGGATAGACAGAGCTTGCTCACCCCTGACTGTTCTTTAGGAACTATCATTTCAAGTTCCATAGGAACTTGATAGTTCTTAAGAACTATCATTTCAATTTTTATAAGAATGTAGTAAAATAAATTTCATTAATGATACACAGTGCTTACAATGTGCTATATTGCATAATATGGGGTAGACTTTTTTTTTTTTTTGACATGGAGTCTCTGTGCGGAAACTTGCTGTATAGACCAGGCTAGCCTTGAACTTGCATCAATTCTCCTGCTTTAGCCTCTGAAGTGCTGGCATTACAGGTGTATGCCACCATCCCAAGTTTGGTGTAGTTTTCTTTATTCCATCTATTCTTCCTAAGTAGAGTCATGCCTACCTCATCCTTCCTTGAGCTCTGATGGGACTTCACTTTCCTGGTCCCAGAGTTTAAAAATTGCCACGGCCCTGTGTGAGTGCATCCTGTATAAAATGGAAGTCGTTCTCTTCTATTCACTGTGCTATGCATGTTGTTGTTGTTTTTAGGTGCCATTGAGTCAGTATCCAACTCATAGTGACCCTCATAGGGTTTTCAACGGCTGACTGTTTCGGGATTGCCTTGGGAGTGCATTGCCAGGTCCTTCTCCCATTTTTGCGGTTCTGGGAATTGAACTCGGGACCTCAGAAACTGCAACGCAGCGCACTACCAACTGAGCTAAATCCCAGCCCGTGCAATGCATACAAATACATTATTGCAAAATCAGAAGAATATTATTAACTGGGCTATCAGCACTGGCAATAATCCTGGGGACACCTCTGTGATTTCTTATTGTTGTGTATTTGTATCTCTGCTTGCTATATGTCTGTCCCTTTGTAGTTTTATGTTGCTATTGTTGGTGGATGCTTAAGAACTTAATATTACTAAACAGTTTTGAAATGCTACTGCATGCATAAACATATTTGTATATATGTATAAAAGATAAATATGTGTGTATTTATATTTGGAAGTCCTAGTGTCCTTATTGAGACATAAATAATTCTATGTTTATTTAAGCAAGACTTCATTTAATTGCCACTTTTGAGGAGGCAAATATTCCATGTGAGTGGAGCTTATTCTTTCAAGAGCCAAAGCAGTTAGATTTTTCCTCCATTTTGATATAATCACCTGATATAAACCACATATTTCTTATTTTGTCAACAGATATTAGAAAAGTAATCTTGTTTTCTCCAATGATTGAAATGATCATAATGAAAATTTATATACCATAATAAAAATTAAGCTCTGCTAGAGATATAGGACTATAGGATTATTTCTTTAGTCTTACTTTAAAAGAATCAGATTCTCTGTTGGTTTATTCAGTTGTAAGTATATATTTTTTATTTTTTCATATTTCTATCATTCAGAGACTATCAACTGGATTTCTTGTTGGTATGTCTGAACATATTCTTCCATTCAAGTGTTTCTTTGAATCTTATGTTTTGCTATAGGTTGGCAAACCTGTAAATAACCTACTAGCATAATTGAGTAAATAGGAGTTACTAAGACATTGAGTTGTTGAAAACTCAATGCCTAAAAGCAGAAATTGGAGGGTGAGTGTTTTACCATTGCTATTTCAGTTTAGCTGAGATTCTCCTAACATTGATCTGGATATACAGTTTCAAATATTCTAATTTTTGATATATGAGCTATTATAAAAATGCAATTTTCTTTAATTGTAAATATAGAAAATAGTTTTATTATATATTACCTCAACAACAAATTCACTGTTTACTTCCAGTACCACCTGCAATAGAAAGCACAAGATTAGAATATTTCTATAATTTAAAGGAAGTCATATTACAAAAACATGGATGATATTCTTTTATTTCTTAAATATACATATAATAAATTATGAAAAACAATCATGAATAATAGAAAATGAGTAATATAGATTCTTTGCCCTGAAAAAGCTTTTAACTTTTTAGAGAGGACAAAACAATTACTCTATAGCAAGGCTGGTTAGGACACCTGCTTCAACAGAGGCATAATGTGCCCAGTGGAAGAGTAGAGGAGGCAACTTAAATTATCAAAGTAGATTTTAGGAAGGCCTCTTCAGGGAGTAGGATTCAAAAAGGCTCTGCAGGATGAAGCTGTTTAGACAAGAGGAACTAATGGGGAAAAACATTTCAGCCAGAGTAAAACAGTACCACAAGTATGAAGGTACTAAGTTTCAGAGGATGTTGTAAAAATGGTAAAAATCATTAGTGAGAAGTGGAGGTACCAGCAGACAGAGTTTGGAATGTCAGTTCAGGGACAGACCATGAAGTGCTTTATACAATAGGCTGAGGAGTTTGGACTTAATTGGTTAGGGACTGGGAATGACAAAAGCCTTGCCTTTAAAACACATCATTATTGTGAAGGGAAGACTATAAGAGATAGTGTATGAAGCTGAGGCCCTATGGAATTAGCAATTATGTAGGTAAGGCTTGGTTAGAATGTGCACCTGGGTGCTGATGTGGCAGTGGAGCAGGAGGAAGAATGGAGATATTACCAAAGAACTCATGGGGGTCATAGATAGATGGGAATGAGGGAAGGAAGAGAGAGACAGTTCTGATGATTTAAATTGGCTTTCTGGGAGAATAGAGGCACAGAAACAGAAAATTGTAGAAGTGAAAAATGATTTTATAGAAAAGTATGAAATTATAATAGGATGCAACTATATAAGCACATGGAAAATTAGGGGGAAGGAAAAAAATCAATGAGAATATAGGCCATGGTTGAATATGATTTTCATTACATATTAATTAAAATTCCTACTTTTTTCTTTTCTTCTTTAGTTTATACTGTTCTATAAAATACATAAGATGAATGTGTAAGCAAAAGTGATTTAATAGTTATATAATGGACATAGCAAGTGACATTACTCTGTACTCTACCAACATTTATAAATAAAATAAAAAAGTATGAAATTATAGAAACCAAAAATTCAGCAGGAGAATATCACAGAAATTAAGTTTTTTTTCTATCCATTTTAAATGTACTTCTAATATCTGCAGTAGATACAAAATCAAAAAAAGTGGAGTTTTTTCAAATGGTGTTATTTGAAGATAAAGGAAACGAGGGACAAGAAGTGAAAAAATTTAAGAAGATGACTAAGGTAAGCAGAGAACAGAACCTTGTGGGGAGTGCTTAGTTTTGAGCAAGGAACAGAAAGAAGTGTCAAAGCAGAGGGCTCTGGCAGACGAAGAAAACAGAGATCAAGGGACCTTGTGTGGGTACAGAGTACATTCTTAGTGTAAGAAGGATGAGAAGTGTGTGTGTGGGGGTTGATAAAGAGATAGGATTTTGAAAGGAGAAGACATTAGATGAGAAGATGGAGAAGTATCCATAGAGGCGGCAGAATGAATGCATAGAATATTTAATGGTTTATGGATTATAGCAAGGTCAAGGAGAATAGGAACTAGAAAGGTTTTGGGATCTTAAAGCAGCCAGTCATTGTCTTCAGATGAAAGATATATAAGAGGTTTGATGCAGTTCATGGGGTTAGTTACATTGAGGCATACTTTTTTCGGTTGAGAAATCATGGCAAAATATATAATCTATAGGGAGAGCAAAAGGGTTTGTAGAGAGTGATAGACGGGGAAGGGAGAAAGACAAGAAATAGGAACAGATTAAGGAGTATAGTTGCGATTCAGAAAAAGTACAACCAGCTGAATTAAAAGCGAAGGCAAGGGCTAGTAAGAGTGTAGTTTATTGGTAGAGTACTTGCTTTGCATGCATCAAAGCCCCGGGTTTGATCCTTGGTAACATAAAAAAAAAAAAAAAAGAAAGAAAAAATAAATCTGGAAAGAAGTTAAACCTGATAAGGAGAAAGAATATCTTTCTCTGAGGTGGAAAGCCAGCATATATGTCATGTTATATATATGTATATGTGTATGTGTGTGTTATATATGTGTGTTATAAAAATGAGCATATATATCATATATAAAATATATTCTAAAACAATATATTCTAAAACAGGTAAAAAACCAAAAGAAGAATACAATGAAGGCACAAAACCATTATGATGTGCAAGTGGAGGGACATTATGCACATCCCTATCCCACAGCCTTCTGGAGTTGTGATGAGCAGGAAGGGGGAGGTGCTAAAAAGCCTGCCAAAGGCTTCTAAGTCTGTACTGGGGAAGAGAACAGGAATCAGAAGAGAGAGGTAGGCCCACTCAGCATTCTTGGGTTAGGAAACATTTGATCTCAGAAAATGTTAGAAACAGAAAATAGACTATTATACCATAGTTGAGGAAGAGTTTGTGGACCAGTTGATGTCATGGAAGACATGGCTGGATGGCTGGAGAAAATCTAAGGAAAAGTGACTGGGGAAGGTTCTAGCTGCTTGCCAGGGAAGGTTTCAACCCTTGGAAGTTCTCCAAGCCTAAAAGCCCCCTTCTGTTATCTCTCTGATCTTGGGCATAGACTCTGCCTAAGTGCAGATGTGGCACAGTTCTGCCTATGTGCAATGGGCAGAACATGCTAACATAAATAATAAATAATGCTTCCCTGATTCACAAAAAATATACTTTAATCCACTTTCCCCCTGACTCATAAGAATGCTTAATGTTATGATAAGAGCCTAATAAAAAAAGCTTCAGACTCTGGGGCAGTGCACCCAAAGGCACTGGCCCCACCACAGTCTCTCTGACACTAACTCTTGGTGTGGAGTAATCCCTTTTGCATTGGCTGACGCCATGGCTGCTGGACAGTCATGACAAATTGAGATGTTGTTAGGTGCCATCAAGTCGTGTTTGACTCATAGCTATCTTGTATACAACAGACGGAAACACTCCCTGACACTATGCAGGCACTATGTCAGTGCTTCTCTGCTATTCATAGGTTTTAAATGGCTGGTTGTTTTCAGGATTATTTCAGGAGTGGGCTGTTGGGTCCTTCTCCCATTTTGCAGTGCTGGGGAGCCAACTCAGAGCCTCAGAGCATGCAGAGCATCTCTCTACCAACAATAAGAAAAGGATGCTTAGTGCTTCAGTTTTGTGCCTCTCTACTAGAACTTGGCAACCTAGAAGTGGGGGAGGAGTAGGTGGGAGCTGTCTCAGGGTTAGAGATGGTCATCAGGGCAGAGTGGAGATGATAAGATACTACTTCGACCTCCACTTACCCAGGGAGCAGAGTGAAATTGGAGAGCTTCCATGAGTTGAGAGGCTAGAGACTAGGTGGAGCAGGTGCAGAGCAGAGGCTGCAGGTGAGAAGATGTATAAGAGGGAGCAGAGAGTGTGGTGGGGTTTGTTAATGGCAGACGAGTCCAGAAGGACAGAGATTAGGAACTTGGCAGTGGGGCACTGAGTCTCTTCTTAATTCACTTTCTCTCGCAAGTGCAATTCCATTAAACACTAATAAAATATCTAAGCCTTGAAATGAAGATCAGTATTTAATACAAGACATTATTATTTCACTGCATAGAGTATTATTTTATGATAAACATGACCTTTTGAGGATTAGATATTTTGTTATCAGAAAAGCAGATGATTAAGGAAAGGCAATTTTCTTTTCAGACTTTTTCTTCACAAACATATACTTATGCAATTTATAACTTTTTTGACCACAAGAAACTATATATATAATTTTGCCTCTTGCACTCCATGATTATTATGGTAAAGTTCTATGTCAATAAATAGATGTACATTTGATGGTCATTTTATGTACCACATTAATAGCTATTTTTCATCCTGGTCACTGGGACATTCAGATAACTGAGTGTTGATAGTTACTGCAGTGAGTTCTGCAGACTGAACTCCTGCATGCAATGCCCAGGCATCTCCTTCAGCAGAGGTCAAATGCAAGCAGTGCCTTGGTGATGCCAGGTTGGTGAGCTCAGGAGCCCACTGTGAATAAGAATCTCCTCCTTCTCTTCTTTGGTTTCACACTTGTCACTCTTTTCTGCTTCTTATCTCCTCCCTTTCTTTCTCCTCTGCTATTCTCTTCTACTTGCTCCTTTCTCCCTTCCTGATGTCTCAGGCAGGACAGAACCACAGAAACATCATTATGTTGTTTCCCCTACCCACTGTGGTGATGACAAGTAGAGCTGTGGATCCTTGGAGATATAATCAACCCAATAACCTTATTATTTTTTTTCAGTGATGAAACTGAGACAGGGTCTCACTGTGGAGACCAGGCTGGCCTTGAACTTGCATTGCTTTTCCTGCCTCAGCCTACTGGGTGATGGGATTACAGGCATGCACTACCATACTGGGCCAATAACTAACTTCATTTTAATTTGAAAGTAGTGAGAGTGAGTCTTAGCTGGGTTTTGCTTGTAATTCAATTAGAGTGTTGGTGTACACTTAAAATCAAATAGTTTATATTCCACAGTGGATGCTTAGTCTTTAAAATATAGTTTGACTTTATAAAGCAGTGTAGTTTAGAGACAAATTCCTTAGACTTGGAGGCTGAAGAACTGAGTCTGAACCTTGGTTTTGCCCTTTACCAGCAGGATGACTGGACAAATCCTCCAGCCTTTCCCTGTATTAGGCTCTGACAGAAATAGATTCGTAATGTGAAAGGCACAGGTGCAGCAAATGCTTGGTATGCCTGTAAAGAGGAAGGATGAGTGAAAGGCAGCTTCTTCTGCTTTCAAGGGTGCATTTGTAGTGTTCCCTGGCGTATAAAAATACTCGCTGATCATTTTTAAAGAATTGAAATTAGCCAGGTCAACTCGATTTGCTTGTTGTTCAAAGAGGTGAAGTATTTGTGTTTGTTTTCCCTTGATCATGTCTTCTCTACAGAGCCCAGCTAAACTGAAGAACAATGCTCCCAGGTAGCCTTAAGAGTCTTTGAATATATCCCCCTTCACATCCATTTGCTGTCCTTAAAATTTTTAATAAAAAAAATGTTGTGGGGAGAGTACAATGCTACATCCTAGGGTAAGGTTTTCATTTAGCAGGACTTAGGTTGTGTCTGGTCTGGCCTAGGGTTTAGGTCAGTTGGTAGAGCACTGCTCTGTACTCTCTGAGGACCTGGATTCCATCCTTGTTGTTGTTGTTGTTAGGTGCCATCAAGTCAGTATCCAACTCATAGCGACCCTACATACAATAGGCAAAACACTATTGTCAGTGCTTCTCTGCTGTTCATAGCGTTTTCAATGGTGGATTGATTTTTGGGAGTGGATTGCCAGGTCCTTCTCCTGGATCCCATCCTTAGCACTGCAAAAATGGGAGAGAAGGATGTGGCAATCCACACTCACAGCAATCCCCAAACAATCAGCCATTGAAAACCCTGTAAGGATCACTATGAGTCTGACCCGACCTGACTGGATGGCACCACACAATGCAGCCATAGCACTCTACCATCCTATCTGGCTTGATCTTGGAGGCTGAGCAGGGTCAGCCTGGTTAGTCCTTGGATGGGAGACCACCTGGGAATAACAGGTGCTGTAGGCTAGGGAGAAGACCCTGGCAATCCATTCCTCAAACAATCCACCGCCAAAAAACCTTATGAATAGCAGGGAAGCACTGACAATAGTGCCGAGTATGGCACAGCATCGGGGAGTGTTTCCTTCTTTGTACTTAGGGGTGTTGTGAGTTGGACCCTACTCAAAGGCACCTAACACCACCACCACCACCACCACCACCCACAACAACAACATATTGTGCCTGATGGAGGCCTCTGTGCTATTCCTTCTTCCTGATCAATTGGATTTCCTGATGAAGACAACAGTAGCCAAGCTCCCCTCGTCCCATCCTTTATGTGCCAGTCTCTCTGAAGGAGCTTCCCTGGACTACGCTGAAATTATGTGCCCTGTCAGGAGGGTCCACATTTTCTAGGAAACAGCTATAAGTGGATGTTTTGGAAGAAACATGAAATGATATCACCCTCTCAAACTGTAGCAAGTAGCATAGCTGTATGGACCTGAAACTATGAAGAATATTAACGAACTCCCAGATAACTGGAGAAGTCCCTCACCTGTGAAAGTTATATTTTCAGAGCATACATGAGCCATGCAGAGCCTCTCACATGGACTGACATGAAAACCTGGCTAAAAGACCCTCATGCAAAGTTGAGTGAGGTGATATATGCCTGTAATCCTAGCACTTGGGAGGCTGAGGCAGGAGATTGACATGACTTCAAGGACAGCCTGGTCTACATAGCAAGCTCCAGGCCAGTCTGGACTACATAGCAAGACCCTGTCTTGAAAAACCAAGTTCCAAAACAAAACAAAACTGGTTTGCTGAACCAGTTGCCATAATGGCAGAATACTAAGAAAGGGAATTGGAGGCACATTCTGTCAAGGGAGGGAATTGTAGTGATGTGAATCGATTGCAGTTTCTGTGGCCTCACTGGTGAGGTTTTTTGTCTTCTCTGTTTCTCTGGGCACTAATGGAAGGAACCAGTATTGGAATTTTTCAGACAATGTGAAAATACCTAAGAAAATAAATATATGTCTTTACTAACTTATGAGAACACAGTGAAGAGTAAGACATAGTTTCTGCCTAGAAAGGGCTGCATATTAAAAAAAAAAAAGCAAGCAGGTAAAGGAAAAAAAAAGATACTAGAATACAGCAGACATTGGAAAAAAGCATGTATAGGGTTAGCCATGGGCCCCAAGTGGGAAAGGAGTCAATTTGGACATAGTCAAAAGAGTTTGGTTTTGTAATATTGGGTTCAAAGCCAACCTGTTCCAATTATCAATTGTCTGACTCATTTCTCCCTTGAACACTTTTTCCCTTTAAAAATGGAGACATATGTATTTATTTTTCAGGATTTTTGTAATAGGTTTAAATAAGTTTGTTACCTATAAACCATTTTGTAATGACAGACCTTACCCTAGAGAACCAACTCCTCTTTGTCTCCATCTAAAACACTTAACTTCATTTTGAAGCCAATCATCCACATTAAAGTTGCCTATTAACATACAGCCTGCAGCTGTAGCCCTGTGGCATCAGATCCTGTCAGATCCCGGAAGCTAAGCAGGGTCGGGCCTGGTTAGTATCTGGATGGGAGACTGCCTGGGAACACCAGGTGCTGTAGGCTTGGGAGAAGGACCTGGCAACCCCCTCCTCAAAATCAATCTGCCATTGAAAACCCTATGAACAGCAGAGAAGCACTGACAATAGTGTTTCCCCTGTTGTACAGAGGGTCTCTATGAGTCGGATACCGACTCGATGGCACCTAACAACAACAACAATTAACATACAGGTAGGAAATACAGTGAAGTGATTTGGTAAGAAACATAAATTAGAAGCTAATCTGTTCATTCACTGAAAATGTTTCAGACAAAATACGTGACAGACAATTGCATGCAAGACATATTCTGAGTGGTTATGATCTATACAACTCCAAGGAGAATAACAAGATTCTATTCCCATCTAGCTTTTAGCAAATGAGATTTTTCTGGGCCTTGTTTTCTCTTTCAACTCTGGCTCTTAGATAATCTAATGATTTTATGTAAGATACATACAATTTAAGTCATTACTTGGGATCATTAAAATATTAGACTACATATTATCATTTTACAAACTGAGCATATTTAAAGTAACAGCAAATTGGACAGGGGTATTTTTCAGCTCTATGATTTACCTTTTTGAAGTTAGTTTGGAAGTCATTCGCACACCCAAGACCAACTTATTAATAAGCAGTTGTCTCCTGAATAATGCCCATAAAAAGTATTGAGTAAAGTAGTTGCCATCTTCCTAGGGATATGGTAGAGATGCCAAGTTCCAGCCTAATTATACCACCTTTGTTTATAATTGAAGGTATATCAAGTAATGGCATTTTAGTTTATGAGCCAGGTAATTCTCTGTGCAGAAAGGAAGGGCAAACATTTCACATGCAAGTAACACTCAGCTTCATTCTAGTCGCTCCTGACACATACCCTATCACCAGAACTAGTCTCCATGAATGCGGGATTCCTACCACCCTCCTACTTGGGAAACAGAAGGAAACATCACAGTCGCTCAAGCAAGAGTTTCATGGCTGTGTGAGAATTTCTTCTCTAGGTACTTAAGCACTAGGAAGGAATTATCCTGTAACCCTCTAGCTAGATGTTATTGAAAAACCTGTGCTAAAGTTACAGTTATAGCATGGTAATAATATTATCTGTCTCTTGGAAAACAAAACTTATTAGGTGAAGTTTCTACCAAGGACTCTGCAGGAAGTTAAGGCAAAAAGAGAAATATGTCCGTTTGGCTTAAAATATAATATATATATATTGGGTTCAAAGCCAACCATATATATATATATATATATATATATGTAATTTGTTACTGAGGTATATGAAGAACAAATAATAAAAGTGAGATTTACTTCCAAGTAACCTTTGGTGTGATGAGGATATAATAATTTCTGTAACAAGCAATATTAAAACAAATCATTTAGTTCTACCTCTGGTATGCTATTTAGTATTAATAAAAAATAGCTCAGACATATTTTTGTTCCCATGATTTTCTGGATATTTACCTGTTGAAATAAATAAAAAGAAATTTCTGTTCCATGTACCAGAATAACATTGTTTTCTGTGTGAACTATGTTGATGAGGCTAGGTTAGTTCTAAATATGTTTTTTTTTTAAAATTGAGATGCCTGTTTTCAACTTAAAATGAGATAATATCTATAGCTTAACCACCTACCTTTTTTACTTTCTATGAACCAAGACATTTAACTGGATTGTTTATATCTTGTATGTAGCACTAGTGGAGTCACCATATGTGGACCAAAATTCTTATCTGATCAGTGGCTGTATTTTATGATCTTATTAACTAAATAAAATACAGGCCTCATTCAGCTAATAACTGTTCAACCTCCAGTAATTCTTTCCCAATAAAATTCTTGCAATCCATAACATTACCTAGATTTTTAGATTTTCTAGGGAAATATATGAAAATAGTATTCAGGAGCCAGATATGAACTGCTACTGCAAAAGTATTCAGTAGTAATAATTAGAGAATTACAGAGTTTCTATGGTGGATGAACCTGAGTGACATCATGTCTAACTATGAGTTCTCCATGAGAACTGTCTCCCCATGGAGAACTCATAGTTAGACATGATAACACCCTGAGGAGTTCAGTGCTTTTGTCAATGTTCCACAGCTACGTTGAAGAGGAGATGAGTCTCAAACGTGGGACATCCGAGTATTGGGTCAGTGTTGATTGTACCACACCTCTCTATCTGATTTATAGCAGAAGAACATGATGGATACCCTTAGGAAGAAAATGCCAAAGGATTCCTGTGATAAAATGAAACACTCTCTTGAAATCTAGAGTTTTGGGTAGTCTTTATTGGGCAAGTCAGTCAAAACCTTGTTTAAATACTCCTTGTGGTTGAGATGTAGGTAACACAAAGCATCTATAAGTGTCTGAGAGGTTGCCACACCCTCATTAGTGTAAGTTGCAATGATGCCCCAGAGAGTCTTTGATTTAGTTAATGAAAAAGGGATAGAGTTCAAGTGGAGGAAATTAAAAACAAGTTGTTGTTGTTAGGTGCTGTCTAGTTGGATCTGACTCATAGCGACCCTGAATACAGCACAATGAAACACAACCCAATACTGTGCCACGCGTAAGATCTTTATGTGTTTGAGCCCATTCTTGCAGCACTATGCTTCTTCTCATTTTGAGTTGTGCCACATCAGCAAAAGGAGGTTCCAGAGGCTTTACTCCAGTCCAGTCATTAAGGTCGACTCTACTTTGAGGAGACAACTCTTCCCCAGTCATTTCTTGAATGCCTTCCAGCCTGAAGTGTTCATTTTCTGGCACTATATTTAACAGTGCTTCTCTGCTATTCATAGGGGTTTCAATGGCTAATCGTTTTGAAAGTGGGTTGCTGGGTCTTTTTCCCTATTCAGTGTTAGTCTGGAAGCTCAGGTGAAACTTGCCCACCATGGATGGCCCTGCTGGTATTTCAGATACCGATGGTATAGCATTCAGCATCATAGCAACACACAAGCCCCCACAGCATGACAAGCTGACAAGTAGGAATGTCTATTTTCCTATAACATCTATACTATTGTGTTGATTATTTTTAAATTTTTCTTGCATTTATTTCAATCTTGAAATATTGTAGAAGTTTCTGCATCCCAGTTCCAGACATTATAAACTGATATCGTAATGGATTGGTTAGTAATTCATGAGAACTTACATATTTCACAATTAATGTCAAATACAAGTACTTAGAAGTGGCAAAGAATTAAGTATCATATCTACTAAAATTGCCTAGGAAAATAAATTAATACTACCAAAAAGAGACCCTCAAATATAATACTTTATCAAGACCAAGATGAATTAACTCTTCAATTAAATAATTTTCTTATGAATTATGCCTGTGAAGAACGCAATATATAGCAAAATTTAGTGCTTAGAAATTGCTACTGAAATCTTGATAGATGACATTTTCCTTGCAGAAAAACAAAAGGTTTATCTGAGTCAAAGCATGGATATACCACATAGAAAAAGTGCAACAAGAGGTGTATGATGGCATTTTGCTATTTCTATTAAAGACTGAGTCATATTCTTGACTTTTCCTTTAGTAACTTTTTCATTTAATAGACTAATAATGATTTTTATAATATGACATTGTACTTCTATCTGGTATTTCCTAGTCAAAAATATTTTTTAAATGGTCTTGTTTAATAATTTGTCTCCTACACTTAGAGAACGGAATGTTCTATTACTGTTCTCACGTTCCTTTCCAAGCTTGGGCAGTGTGCCTTTTTGCAGTGTTGGGCACTTGCATTGCTTTTAAAGTTCATTGAAACGTAAACTCCTGAAGAATGAACTCATTGTGCCAGCTGGTCAGTGATGTGTTCCTATCTCTTCTAGCCTTGGCTGCTCTGTCCTTTAGACTGATGTTCGGATGAGTTGAGATAATGCCACTTGTCTAGGAATAGCCTAAGAATCATTTTCCAAGTTTATGTAGTAACACCCTGTGGGCATTCCTGGGAGACTGGGGTATAGTAAAATATGGGGTACTTGCCTTAATTTGCTTTGAAAAAAATTGTCCCATTTCCTCATAATCTCCTCTCCTTATCTTTCTCTGTTTTTTTTTTTTTTTAAATGTATTTTGACTGATTGGTTGTTGGTCTAACCAAAACTGGTTTAACTGATTCTTTCAATAAACTTTTCTAACTGAATTGGCAGTAGTTTGGTGAATTGACCAACCTGACCTTTATTCCTCTATGAATCTGGAATTAGAAGCTTCTGCCTTACCTCTTTCAAGGGTAGACTACTCACTATGCGATGCCTATCATGGAAGCACTTTATACCTTGGCCTTTCCAGGATTAGAGGAAAGTAATATAATTTTCCAAATGCCATGTTTACTTTCAAGAAACAGATCACTTAAATGCTTCTTCCCTGAGCTATCAGAATGTTTTCTTAATATGACTTAAATATTTCATCATTAGTCACAACATAATTTTGACATAACTGACAACAGCTGCTTGGAAAGAAACTCAGTGAGAAATAACTGTTTAAAAGAAACAGACTTGATCAGTTTTACTTCCCTTCAAATTCCAAACCCATTTGAATTGGGAATTTTCATAGCAATCTGTCTGATTTAAGTTTAAGTAAAAATAATGAAAAAAAAGAATTTGGTTTCCAATTATATATTTTGGACTTGTCCTAGCATTTAATCTGAATTAGGTTGTGATTTTGAGGCAATTTAAATCTAATTCAACTAGATGCTCACCCTGCTTCTTTGTGCCATTCTATCTCTGGAGGTTGAGAGAGTCCTTTGAAATCAACAGAGCTGAACTCCTGGATTTCTCTTTGCAGAAATGGGATTTAAAATGGAACAAATCCCATGTAGAAAGCCTGACAGTGGACAGGAAAGACAAGACCTCAGGTTGCATTTCCTACCCAGGCTTTTAAAATGTACTTACCATTAGAATGATCAAAAGGCAAATGTTTCTGAGAAGGAGCCAGTCCATCCCTTTGGGTTTCTTTTGCACAGGAACCCCAGTGAGAATCAGTTTTAGTCCTGGTCCTCTGGGCACTCCTCAATTAGGTTCTGCAGCAGGATATGCTTCAAGATGCCCTTTTAGGAGGACATTGGTGATAACTCTGGTGTTCTCTGGGCACAGGAATGAAGATATCCTATAATGACTCTGTTTCCCCACCCCAAACTCCTGGGCTGGTCTAGAAGGCGGGCATTGTTTGGGCTCTGGGTAAGAACTTAGACACACCTTGATTCTTATTGCAATGAAACCCTTTGTGGGACACCAAAGAAAAATCTTACACAGTGAGGACTAGATTTACAGGGAAGATACCCAGTGAATAATAAATTACTCACAACATGAAAAATAATTAAAATGCTAGGGCCTATCATCATGGTGAATAAAATTAGAAGGCTCCTTCTGACTGCTAACATTGTAAAAGCAAAATTACATACACTGACAACACACACACATACATGTCCACTACAGAATCAGTATCAAGGAATGGCACTATTAGCAGAGGGCATTGTACAAAGGCACAAGGCCTCAAACATGGCATAGGGAGGAAGACAGAATAAAGAAACCCTCCTCTCTTAATCCAGATGACCCCTGCTTCCTTCCTTAAGAGTGAACTGTGCTCTCATTTTTAAAGATTTTCTGGAACATTACGATTGAGATGAAGAAACTGATTTAACTAGTACCAATAGGTTTGTTTCAAAATTTGGCACCTTCTCCTGCTTATACAATTAAACCTCTATGATATAATAGTTATGGAATTGTTTTAAAGTGACAACAATACAGTTTCCTCACTTCTAATGAACTTTCCACTGATTAAAAAAGTATATAACATGGATAAAGAACACCTTTTAAACCACCACAAATATTTATTGAGAAGCTGAAGTTAGAAACCTGAGAATTTATTTATTTACTTACTTATATACTTATTTATTTTTGAAGGGTATGGGTGGGGGATGAACCCAGGCCCTCACATATACTTTTCAGGTGCTCTATCACTGAGCTGCACCCTGACTCCCCTTTAAAGTTTTTTATCTTGACACAAGTTTACACTAAGTTATGTAGGCTGCCTCTGACCTCAAACTTGTGATTCCTGCCTCTTGAGTCACTGGGATTACAGGTGGGCCCCACAGCATCCAGTTAGAAAACTGAGAATTTAAGAAAAAGCAAAAACCAGAGCAGCCTCTGAATATTTTGTGCATCATTTTGCTTTTTAAATTTCTCTCTCCTCTTTTTTTTAGTATGGGTTTTGAATAGTACAGAGTCTCCTCTTTAAAAAATTGCAGGTTGCAGCAACACCAACAAACATAAAAAATCCAGTTAAGTGTCCTCTAATTGTTAATACAGGTTGGTTGAGGAATTTCAAAGGGAGGCTGTATCTTCAATATCCCATGTCTGTAATTCAGAAATAAGGTGGACTCTAGTAATGGAATGTATGCTAAATATTGTTTGGTCTCTTGGGAAACTTAGTGTAACATTTTTGGAAGCATAGGAAAGAGTCTAGGCAATTAGAGGGTTGGCATCATCTTCTAAAATGAAGTGAAATGAATTATATGTTGGAGATATTTATGAGAAAGAGAGAAAGAAATCATTTTTAAGCAATAGGAAAAAGTGAATTGTTACAATTGTTCCCACCTGAGTTCCAAGATCACCTCCAGAACAGGTCTGATGCCTTAGACACTAATGATCGAAGATCATGTGAGTTGTGGCATGACATCAAAGCCATCACTCATGAGGAAAGCAAAAGGTTATTAAGAAGACAGGAGAAATAGAAAAGACAAAATTATATGTCAAAAGAAACTCTGAAACTTGCCCTTGAAAGTCAAGAAGCTAAAGTAAAAGGAAGACATGCCGAAGTTAAAAAACTAAACAGAAGATTTCAAAGGGCAGTTCCAGAAGAGAAAATCAAATATTATAATGACATGCGCAAAAGGCTGCAGATGAAAGACCAAAAAGGAAAAATACACTCTGTTTTTCTCAAGCTTAAAGAATTGAAGAAAAATTCAAGCCGTGAGGAGCAATAATGAGGATTCTATAGTGAAAATATTAATGATGCTGGAAGCATCAAAAGACGATGAAAGGGATACACAGAGTCATTATACCAAAAAGAATTGGTGGACGACCAACTATTTCAAGAGGTTGCATATGATTAGGAGCCAATGGTACTGAAGGATGAAGTAAAAGCTGCCTTAAAGGAATTTGGAAAACATAAGGCTGTAGGAATTGAAGGAATACCAATAGAGATGTTTCAGTAAGCAGATGAAGCACTGGAGGTGCTAACTTGTTTATTCCAAGAGATTTGGAAAACAGCCACCTGGCCAATTGACTGGAAGATATCTATATTTGTGCCTATTACCAAGAAAGGGAATCCAACTGAATGTGGAAATTATTGAAAGATATCATTAATTAATATTACACAGAAGTAAAATTTTTCTAAAGATCATTCAAAGGCAAGTGCAGCAGCGTATAGAGAGGGAACTGCCTGAAAATCAACCCAGATTCAGAAGAGGGTATGGAACCAGGGACATCATTGTTGATGTTAGATGGTTATTAGCCAAAAGCAGAGTATACCAGAAAGATGTCTATCTATGTTTTATTGACTATACAAAAGCATTTGGCTGTGTGGATCATAACAGATTATGGGTAACATTGTGAAGAATTAGCATACCAGAGCACTTAATTATACTCATGAGAAATCTGTACATGGACTAGAAGGCAGTTACTTGAACAGAAGTTGGAAACATTCCCTGATTTAAAGTCAAGAAAGGTGTGCTTGAGGAATATATCATCTCACTGTACTTCTTCAATCTCTATGCTGAGCATATAATCCAAGAAGCTGGATTTTATGAAGAAGAATGTGACATCAGGATTGGAGGAAAACTCACTAACAATCTGAGTTATGCAGATGACACAACTCTGCTTGCCGAAAGTGAAGATTTGAAATATTTACTGATGAAGATCAAAGAACACAGCCTTCAGTATGGATTGCACGTCAACATCAACAAAACAAAAATCCCTACAACTGGGTCAGTATGTAGCTGCATGGTAAATGGAGAAAAGATTGAGGCTGTCCAAGATTTTGCTCTACTTGGTTTTACAATCAACACACACACAGAAGCAGCAGCCAAGAAATCAAAATATGCATTGCATCGGGAAAAGCTGTTGTAAAATACTTCTTTAAAGTGCTGAAACTTAAAGATGTCACACTGAAGATGAAGGTGCGCCTGACTCATGACATGTTATTTTCAGTAGGATCATATGGTTGTGAAAGCTGGACATTGGATAAGGGAGACAGGGGAAGAATTGATGCTTTTGAATTATGGTGCTGCAGACAAATATAGAATATACCATGGACTGCCAAAATAACCGGCAGATCTGTCCTAGAAGAAGTGCTCCTTGGAAGCAAAAATGGCTAGACTGCATCTCATGTATTTGGGACATATTGTCAGGAGAGACCAATCCCTGGAGAAGCACATCATGGTGGGGAGAGTGGCAGGCCAAAGAAAAACAGGAAGACCCTCAACTAGATGGATTGACACAGTTGCTGTAATGGTGGACTTAAACATTTAAAAGATCGTATGCCTGGCAGAGAATTGGAGAGTGTTTTATTGTTGTACATAGGGTCGCAATGAATCAGACCGGACTTGAGGGCACCTAAGAACAAGAACAACCAAAGTCAAACCTAAATTTAGTAGTATTTGCCTAATTAAAAAAGAAATAAATATAAAGTGAAAAAATAACGCATATGTTTGTTATCTTCTTTTGAAATACTTCTTCAGGGAGTCTCAAGGTAAAGTCTATACATCCAAGAAAGCCTGCAGCCATATCACCCTGGTGTCCGTTCATCAGATCTCAGAAGCTAAGCATGTTTGGACCTATTAGTCCTTGTAGGGGACACTGCCTGGGAATACTGGGTACTGTAGGCTTGCGAGAAGGATGTGGCAGCCACTTCTGAAACCATCAGTCCCTGAAAACCCTATGAATAGCAGAGAAGAACTGACATTGTGTCAGGCATGGCAGTGTTGGGTAGTGTTTGTTCTGTTGTACTCAGGGTCACTCTGAGTTGGGCCCTACTCAATGGCACCTAACAACAACAACATTAACTAAGAAAGAATCTTAAATCAAAGATTTCCATTGAGTGTCCCAACTGCAGTACCTCAACAAATGTCTCTAAAAAGATAAAACAAGTTCACTTGAAATTGGCACTAACTTGTGATTAATATCAGTGTTTTTTTTTTCTCCCCCAGCACTGAGGGATGGACCCAGGGCCTCGTGCTTGCATGCTTTGCAAGTGCTGTACCACTGAGCTGCCCACCCCCCAGCTCATTTTTTTAGTTTTTTTGTGACAGGGTCTCGCTAAATTACACAGACTGCTTTTGGTCTCGAACTTGCGATCCTCCTGCCTTTGCCTCCTGGGATTAAAGGCATGCGCCATGGCACCTGGCTCTAATAGCAGAGTGTTTTAACGGTAGATCATGTATTTGGAATTTGGTGGCAGATTGTCTAGAATGCTACCATCATCAACATTTTCTGAATGTTTTTTTAAACCTACTATTTATTGAATGCTACATATATCTTTAAATCAAAACAGTTATGAAAATCTATGCTTGGAATAAATAACCATTTAAACAAATTCTTTTGTGACTCTTTTATATCCAATTGAGCTTTTATTATTTTTCATTTTCATGATTTTTTTCTTGGCCCAGAGGTTTGAAAAGCAACAATTATAAATATGATAGAAAACTATTATTTTACACCTAATTTAGAGCAGCATTCAATTATTTCTACTCATGTGATATATATTCTATTAATAGTGCTAGTGAACAATGGGCTCTTGGGACACAGGGGAAATTTTCCCTTGCTTTTCCATGTGTATGAAGAATAAATAATGCTGCTAACTTGACACAATTTGTTTTATTGGACATTTTTAATGTACACCTTAATGTGATTCATTCTGACATGCTTTTCATTGTGGCATTTCCATATATGCATTTTGATGTACATTATTCATATAGGGTCCCCCTTACCCTCTTGTATGCTCCCCCCCCACCCTCCCCATCTAAGTCTTCTCTATCATTTACTTGGTAATATTTTTCTATATGTACTTGAGTTCCAGTTCTGTTTAAGATAGAAACTTTTCCTGCAGTGAACTTTGCTATTATCTTGTCAGAACAATTGCATGCATTTTCTAGACCATTTATATTGAC